>QANZ01006937.1:43196-57074 GCA_003254925.1 Chamaecrista fasciculata
GTCGGAGAGCTCCTCTCAATGGTTGAGGAGTTCATAACAAAGGAAGACTTAGACAAAACCCAGCGTGATCGCTTCGCGAGAATTGAACCAGACACTAGAAAGCCATATGGAAAAAACTCGGAGAAAGCTGCCGGCTCCCAAGCACCGAAAGGAAGGGAATACTCCCGGCGTCCACGATCCCCACCCAGGGGAAGGCATGCTGTCTACAGTGTCCTTGCTGTGTCTCAATCAGAGGTTTTCCGAGAAATCTGCAACACAGATCTACTACCGAGACTTCCTGACCGCCCTAGGAGAGCAGGGCGAAACGTTGATACTAGCAAATACTGCAGGTATCATAGAACAGAAGGACATACAACAGATGAGTGCATTGTCTTGAAAGACGAAATCGAAAACCTCATCAGATTGGGACGCCTCCCATCTAGATTCATTAAAAAGGATGGGAGTAAGAGGCCGCCTAGAGAGGAGAAAAACACTCGCGAGCATAAGAAGCCGAGAGGAGGAGGCGCTGATGGCGAAGAAAAGAAACGGGATTGGCGCACACCGCCCAGAGATGACAAACCATCTGGGATCATCCACACCATCTCAGGAGGTATAGAAAAAAGTGGCGCCAAGACTCCACATAAGAAGAGGAAGGTGAATCGATCCATACTTAGGATTGATTACAAGGAAGCATCTAAAGCAGAAAGATGGGTTGAACCCATAACCTTCACTGACGATGAATTGTGGGAAGTCAACCAGGATTATGATGACCCTATGGTGATCACGGCACGAGTTGGCACCTTTACAGTTGAAAGGATCATGGTGGACCAGGGCTCGTCCGCTGACATCATCTATAAGCCATGCTTCGATCAGCTGGGCATTCCACGGTCAGACCTCAAAGAACACCATGGACGCCTTATCGGATTCACAGGAGATCAAATACCAGCCCTTGGTAGCGTCGACTTACGACTCACCGTGGGGGAGAAGCTAAGGGTGACGAGTATTATGGTGGAGTTCTTGGTGGTACAGGCGCCCTCAGCATACAACGTCCTACTTGGGCGTCCCTCCCTAAATAAGATGCGAGCGGTGATATCCACTGCTCACCTTCGCATGAAGTTTCCAACGCCACAAGGAGTGGGTCAAGTGAGAGCGGATCAGAGGACAGCCAGACAATGCTATGCCATGAGCCTAACAAAAACTAATGAAGAAGAAAGAAAGAGGAAAACGCGGGCAAGTGCATCGGCTAATAACGCCACGAATAGAGGAAAGCTTGAGGGTTCGAACGACGACATAGAGGACTTCAGGGATGAGATCTCGAATCAAAGGCCCAAACCAACAGGAGATTTGGAAGTGGTACAGCTAGGCAAAGACGCCGAAAAAACGGTTCAGATTAACATGCTCCTTTGTGAAGAGAAGAAGTCCGAACTCATCCAACTATTGAGGGAATCTTCGGACGTCTTCGCCTGGTGTCCTGCAGACATGCCAGGAATTGACCCAAAGCTCATCTGTCACAGTCTGAACACCGATGGCAGAAGAGGAGTGATCCAACGAAAACGCCTCTTTGGCCATCAGCGCCAAGCGGCAATCAAAGAAGAAGTTAATAAACTACTGACCGCGGGATTTATCAGGGAAGCCAAGTACCCTGAGTGGCTCTCCAACGTAGTACTGGTCAAAATATCCAACGACAAGTGGAGGATGTGTGAAGACTTCACTGACCTCAACAAGGCGTGTCCAAAAGATCACTACCCATTGCCCAATATCGACAAATTTGTGGATGGGACCTGTGGTCATCAGACGATGAGTTTCTTAGATGCCTTCAGCGGATATAACCAGATCAAAATGAACCCTGAAGACGCCGAGAAAACGGCGTTCATAACAGAGATGGGCACGTACTTCTACACGGTAATGCCTTTCGGACTAAAGAATGCGGGCGCCACCTACCAGAGAATGATGGATCTTTTCTTCAAAGATCACATTGGGAAGAGTCTGGAAGTCTACGTCGACGACATGGTGGTGAAGACAAAAGAAGGCGGAAAGCACGCCGAAGATTTGAAGGAGATCTTCAACCAACTACGAAAGTACCAGATGAAGCTGAACCCCTCAAAGTGCGCCTTCGGCGTCAACGGGGGAAAATTCCTCGGATTCATGCTCACCAACAGAGGAATCGAAGCAAACCCGGACCAGTGCAAAGCTATCCTGGAGATGCACTCTCCTAGGTCAGTTAAGGAGGTCCAACGCCTCAATGGAAGGTTAGCGGCACTCCACAGGTTCCTGTCGAGGTAGAGGGCGCCCACCGCCACCCCAATAATAAAGCTTTGGAGCTATTTTTTTTTACAAAGCCTTGACGGCTTCTCTTATTTATGTCTTTAAAATTTCTGTTTTTCAAGACCACCCATGTCTGGTCTTTATCATTGCAAGAACGCCATTGAAATTCTCTGTAAGCCGTCTTTTCGACACACCATCTTTATTAATAAAACGAGTATTACTCATTAATGATCTCCTTTACATTCAGGTCAGCTGACAAATGCTTACCTTTCTTTCGAACACTAAAAGCAAACAAACGATTCGAATGGACCAAGGAATGCAAGGAAGCCTTCCAGAGGCTGAAGGCGTATCTGGCGTCACCGTCAATTCTGGTAATCCCAATCAAGGATAAGCCAATCTACGTCTATTTGGCGTCCACGGACGATGCCATCAGTTCGGCCTTGGTTCTCGAAGATGGGGAAGAGCAGAAACCCATCTACTTCACAAGCAAAACGCTCACAGGAGCCGAAAAAAGGTATCATCGCCTAGAGAAGCTAACTTTTTCATTACTTCACTCAACTAGGAAGCTGAGACACTACTACCAGCAATACCAAATAATTGTCAGAACGGATAGACCCCTCAAGCAAATGATCGAACAACCGGATATTGCTAGAAGGATGTCAATATGGTCCGTGGAAATCTCAGAGTACGGGATCGCGTATGAGCCAAGAAGGGCCATTAAGGGGCAAGCACTAGCTGACTTCATAGCAGAGATGACTGGACCAGAAAACGCCCAAAATTGGACTTGGAGCGTGCATATCGATGGCGCCGCGTCAAACTCCCAATGCGGAGCAGGAGTAGTCATGCGAGCCCCAGACGGCTCCATCATCGAACAGTCAATCGAAATCGAGTGCCCCATTACCAACAATCAGGCGGAATATGAGGCGTTAATCGCTGCCTTGAAATTGGCAGCCAACATAGGCGCCAAGAGATTGGAAATCTTCGCAGATTCCCAATTGGTAGTACAACAGATGAACAGGGAATATGAAACCAAAGACTCAACCATGGTCCAGTACGCCGAAAAAGCAAAGAAGATCATGGAAGGATCGGGCATAGACGCCACTTTCAAACATATCCCACGAAGCGAGAACGCCCGAGCCGACGAGCTCGCCAAGTTGGCATCCAAGCCAAACAAAGGGGGAAGGAATTCCATCATCAAAACGACCCTCAGGGAGCCTTCGATACTGTAACAGGACATTCTTCCTACGGAGGAAGTCGTTGATTGGAGGACGCCAATATTCAACTATCTGGAAAAAGGCTCCCTTCCCTCAGATAAAAACGAGGCCAGAAAAGTCGCAAGGAGATCTGGCAGGTACTTTATCAGACAAGGAGCGTTATACAGGAAAAACTTCAGTCACCCGGGGGCCAAGTGTATACCAGGGAACGAAGTCACCAGGGTGTTAACTGAAGTCCACGAAGGCCTATGTGCCAGTCACCAAGGCCCAATGGCTATGCGGAGAAAGATCCAGAGGGCAGGCTATTACTGGCCCACGCTACTACAGGACGCGGAAGGCGTTGTTCGCTCATGCGAGAAATGTCAGAAGTATGCCAATATGGTACATACTCACGCATCCCCCATGAGCGCCATCACCTCACCTTGGCCGTTTGACTTATGGGGAATCGACATTGCAGGACCATTCCCAACAGCGGCCTATCAGAAAAAATATCTCATAGTCGCCGTGGACTACTTTACAAAATGGGTAGAAGCCAAAGCAGTGGCGTCCATAACCTCGGAAGCCATGGAGAAGTTCCTATGCAGAACGTCATTACCAGGTTTGGACTCCCGAACACCCTCATATCTGACAATGGCGCCCAATTCACAAGTAGAAAATTCCAAGACTTCTGCAAAGCTTGGAAAATTCATCATAAGACCACCTCGGTAGAACATCCAGCCACAAACGGCCAAGTTGAATTAGCCAACAGAATCATCATCCAAGGAATCAAGAGAAGACTGGAGTCAGCTAAGGGAAGATGGGTTGATGAGCTCCCCTCAGTCCTATGGTCATACAGAACCACGGAACAAACAACTACAAGGGAAACACCTTTCGCCTTAGCATATGGACATGAAGCAGTCATACCTGCCGAAGTGAACGTCCCGACTGAGAGGATAATCAATTATCCAAGCACCAATTACGCCAACTCCAGGCTCCAGGCCTTAGATAGCTTGGAGGAAACAAGAGAAGTTGCAGCCATCAGACAAGCGGCCTACAACCAAATGGTCAAAAGATACCATGACTCAAAAATAAAACCCAGAACTCTCAAAACGGGAGATCTGGTGCTCAGGACTGTGGAAAATAACAGAAAGGATCCTAGACACGGCAAACTCGGACCAAACTGGGAAGGACCCTACAGAGTCTTAGAAGTCCTGCCCAGGAACGCCTTCCGACTGGAAACGCCCGAAGGAAAATCACTCCCAAACGCCTGGAACATGGCGAAGCTCAAATTTTATTTTCCGTGAGTGGATAGCTTTCGCTCTAAGTTATAGCTATGTTTAAATAAGGCCGTTAGCGCCAATTGTACTTTGCTTTCATAATCAATGGATTATTTTTCCTTCATTCCAACTAATAAATAAAGATGGCGCTGATCGGGGGGACGCCCTCGGCACAACAGCGAAAAGGCCCTCGAAGGAGCCTTGTGAGTATGGCACTCACTACCATGCGGACCGACCCTCCCTTGGATGACTAGTCAAAACTTAGCGTATGATACGCAAAAACGCTCGAAGCGTGCCCATCGCGAGGCAGCACCATAAGGAGCAAAACAGTATATCGATCGAATCGAGAAACGCGCAAGTTCAAAACATACCACAAAAACGAGAGCGATCAAGGAAACTCAAAGTAAATCAAGCATAAAATAACACGTTAGGGGCGTCAACGCCCAACCACAAAAAGGGTAATGTTAATATAATCCAAAACGGCGTCTAAGCCATAATCCAACTATAAACAAAAATAAATTTAAACGGGCGCGCAGGCCCAAGGGCGAACCTAAAGGCACGCAGGCCTAAGAAGCAGCAGGAGGATCCTCGGTTGTAGTTGCGCTTTGAGCCCCCTCGGCGTTCCCATCCGCTTGGTTGGCCACAACGCCGCTTGCACCAGCACCCACATCCGACGAAGGCGCCGCGTCGGTAGGGGCCAACTCCCCTGAAAGGGGAACTTCCATGTTAGGAAACCATGGAAAGTCCTCGTCACCCTGGGACTCATAGCCGTCTAAGTCGAAATTGTCCGGCATACACGGCATCCTTACCATGGGATCACTATGGTACGGATCCCGGAGAAGCCTCCCTTCCACAACCTTGTTGGGACATATCCAATCAGTGATGAGGTTCGGGTTGCGAAGTTTCAATTGCGCAATGGCGTTCTTGAACCCAATATAATTGTAGCGCGATCCCCGCCACTTTACCTGGCGCACCGCCAAGGAACACAGGGCCTTAAATTTTTCCTTCTCCTGCCGAAGCTCTTCGTCCAAGGACGCCAACTTTGCCTCCAGCTGGGCGTTCAGGTCATTGACCTCTTTCAACCGATTCCCCCTTCGGTCATAATCACCCTGAAGAGACTCTTGGGACGCCTTCATCACGTTGAGCTCGTCCTTTAGCTCAATCAATCCCTGACGCATCCTCTTGGCGTCCTCGCGCGCAGCGTCTCTCTCAGACAGAAGATCCTTCCGTGAAACGCTGCTAGCAAGCAATCGCATTCCCGTGGCCAAGAGAAACCTAGCCGCTTCCTCAGATGGATCCTGAGTATTTTCCGTGGACGCCCGAGCCAGGTCATCCCGTTTCACTGAACCCTCTTCAGACAAAGAATTGGAGAGAAACTACAGGGCGTTGAAGCCAACCTCTTCTGGAGCCGCCGGGATCTGAGGGACTTCCACCGTGGGGCGCTGGCGCTTCAGCGGAGGCTCCCCATCCTTGGTGGTAACAGTGCTTTCCTTTCCCTTGGAGGATTGAGGCGAAGGTCGCGGAGCCGCCGCCGGCTCCCGGATAACAACGCCGCCAGGCTTCCTCGTGGCAACAGCAGCAATGGCGGCGGCAAAGGGTACCTTCTTGGGAGCAACCTTGGGAGCAGCCACCGCCTTCCCCTTACCCTTGTCAGCTTGACCACGCCGACTCCCAATGACATCAGCAGCATTGACGTCGAGCACTGAAACAAAACACAGCAAATGTTAGAACATGTTGAGTACACGAGTATAAAAAGAACTTATAGCAAAGATAATAGCAACACACAATGCTTAGGGTCAAGAGGGTCTGTGGTGATCAACCGCAGCGCCCCCAAGCGCTCGTCGACAGTCAGGTCCCACCAGTTACACTCAAACGGACCCAGGCGTGGCCTCCTCCAAGACAACGGAAACATGGCGCGCTCGTCTGAAGAACGAACCCAAAAAGGACGCCTAGACCCAGACCCCTCGATAAAGAAGTACTTATACTGCCACGACTTCGGATTGCTGACAGCGTGTTCGAGAATCAAGGGACGTCCAGGACGCCGATAATAAGAAATGAACATATTATCCACCCATCGTGGATAGAAAAAGAAGAGAAATAGTCGCGCAGTAACACATACACCATCTCTCCGGCATTTGGCGACGAAGCCAAGAAGAATACGCCAACCATTGGCACTCAATTGAATGGGGGCGATGTTCATGATCGCCAACTGATCCAAAATCGCCGGGTGAAAGGGCATCTCAATATCGCAGCTCCGAAGTACATGTTCGCAAATCAGGAACCCCCTACCATCAGTATATAGCATACTTGGACCATCCGGCAAATGACCAAGTGTCGCAATACGGCATCCAGAAGACCGCCGACGAGGCGAATCAGCTATCAGCTCCTTATTAAGCTCTCGAAGAAGCTCGTCATCATGAAGCCAGCACCAGAACTCCTTGATGGCGTCATTAGTTTTCTCCAAACATGGAAGTTGCACTTTCTTGTCAAGATTCTGGCAACGCCAGTCGACGACGGGACGCGCGTTCCTCATCACTTCAGCCCTATCAGGACCACAAGGCAGGGTCTCGACAGCGCCCTTGACCCAAGGAACTTTAGCAAGACCCTTATTGGAGGCAAGAAACCAGTCGGGATAAGCCAAGAAGTTAACCTCCTCTCCGCAAATGGTCTGCTGGGGATTACCATCTCCTATGGACGCCCACACAGGGACCGTAGCTTGGGACATTGAGCGTTCCTCACCCGCCGACGCCTTGTCCGCAGACAGCATCTCACGAATTTCTGTCGACGTCGAGGAGGAGGAGTCCGTGGCGTCACCGCCAACCCGAACCGAAGGAGATTCAACCCTTGTCGGCGCTGACGGCTCGGGCGCTGACGACCCAGGAACCATCTTGTTTCCAGTAGCTGTGGAAACAGGATCAGTTCAGTACACTTCTCGGAGAATGTGCCTCCACCCACCAAACAAAAAAGAAAAAAAAACAAAAAAAAAGGGAAAAAAACCCATTGCATATTGCGATTGACCACCAGACCACAATCAAAGTAAAAATGGAAAAACAAGACCAAACCAAGCCAAGACAGAACGGCAAAATCAAACGAGAGGCAACAGAGGTTTTGGAAAGGGGAAAAACTTACACTTGTTGAAGTCCATGATTAATGATAGATTGGCAGAAAACCCACGAAGCAAAAGCTGAAGAAATCGACGAACACTGCAAAGAACATCAAATGCGCAATGGGTAAGTTTGAGCGAATACCGAAAACACTCAGAGAAATGGCGAAAAAATAACGGGAAATTACTTACCAAAAGAAAGCTTCACTTGATTATCGGAGAAGACAACCAGAGGCAGCAGAGCAGAGGAGAATGAAGGAAGCAGCAAAAGCTCGAAAATGCGGGAGAAGGGAGGAAATACAGGAGAAACACGAAAGAGAAAAATTCGAAAAAGCTCGAAATGACAAAGTGAGGGGGGGAAAGAGAGGGAATGGCGGTTTTCTCCAATTTTTCACGAAAATCGAAGCGCTGCAATAAATGCGCCCCCTCGGTTCACGATTTTGCCATCATGATGAAGGAGAAGTGAATCGCGTGTTGACACGTGGCCACGATATCCCTGACACAAAGATTTGAAGCGACGCTATACGTCAGCTAGGAATATGAAAGGACGAGGTTAGAGGGCGTTGATGACAATCAAAGCCCCATGGAATGGCTCTGGCACAGAGAACGCCCCATCAACTGCAGCGCGAAATTTGGCGCCGATGCCCATAACCCCCAACAATAGCGGAAAAAATAATTTCAATTCTAGAGGAGCGCCAACGACGTCAACGCTCGTGGGCGCCAACAGCCTTGGAGGGGACTCCACTGATGGGGACAGAGCTTCACTCCTTTTGTTGGGACTAGTGATAATAGGCCCAATAAATTGGAGGCTCTAAGGACCCGGGTTAATGGCGGTCGAGGCCCATTCAGGGAAATCACTTGATCAAGGACGCCAGATGGGCCCATACCAGCCAAGAACGCCATAATCAGTCCAACAGCAAAGGACATGGATCATTGGCGCCTAGAGACCGATAAGGGAATCACCCACCTTGGGCGCCGAATAATCACACGCCAGGTGAGAGCGCCAACATTTAGGCGCCCACAAAGAATACATGCGAGAGAGCGCCTCCACGACAACCAGGAGCCAGGTAGAGGTTAGAGGGTCCACGTCTCTCTCATTATCAACACCCTTGACACAAATCTTAACTGCCAAATCAGTTAAGATCGCGATCAGTTAAGGTTTTCCTGAATATCTGCGCCAGGTCAGCAGAATTGGTTAGGATCACAATCGGATATGGTGCCAAATCTGGATCCTATCAGATTATCCTCAACCAGTATAAAAGGGAAGCCAAAAGCACTGGAAAAAGGTACGCACTATTGCTATTTACACACATTATTGCTCTCAAGCTCTTTACTGACTTAAGCATCGGAGGTGAATCGCAGGGCCATCCCTGTGCATTCATTGACTTGCAGGCGACTTTTGACCCAGAGTTGCTTCATCGAACCAGGTAATGCCCTCCGGCCAAAACCAGGTTCATCATTATCTATACCCAACCACCATATATACAAAAAGTTGTACTGACAGGGACCAATCTGGTGGGGAAGAAGAGACTTCAAGCAGAAGGCACCGACGAAGTCGATGGGATCCTCAGCCAAAGTCGCACGACCAAAGCGGTGGCGACGACAAATCGGGAAGCGGAATGAGGATCATCGGCGGGTATAGATAACTCCATATATGAAAATATAACTTCATATTGTTGTAACGTGTTGACGTGTTACTAGAGAGTTCTTACCCTAACTTCATATTGGCGTTACAAAAATGCTGACGTGGCCATAACGGACGCTGATGTGTCCCGTTATCGCCACTTCAGCACCGTTATATTCCAAAAAAAAAAAAAGCTGCCACGTCATAAAATAGTGACACATAAGCATTTTCTCATTGCACTTATAGGTCCTTGACCCATTTTTATTCCATTATTCTTAACTCCCCCTCTTTTTTATCATCTTCATTCGTTTTAGTCCCAAATCCTCAAAATAAAATTGTAAAGTGTCCCAAAACTCTTTCAAACATTTCAATTCAGTCCTTAAAAATATTAAAAACCCTAAACCCTAAACCTTAAAACCCTAAACCCTAAAAAAAAGTCTAAGTTCAACAATTAGGTTCTTGACCCATTTTTATACCATTATTCTCAATTCCCCCTTTTTTTCATCATCTTCATTCATTTTAGTCCCAAATCCTCAAAATAAAATTGTAAAGTGTCCCAAAACTCTTTCAAAAGTTCCAATTTAGTCCTTAAAAATATTAAAAACTTTAAACCCTAAACCCTAAAACCCTAAACCCTAAAAGAAAGTCTAAGTTCAACAATTAGGTCCTTGACCCATTTTTATTCCATTATTCTCAATTCCCTCTTTTTTTTTTCATCATTTTCATTCATTTTAGTCAGAAATCCTCAAAATAAAATTGTAAAGTGTCCCAAAACTCTTTCAAACATTCCAATTTAGTCCTTAAAAATATTAAAAACCCTAAAACCCTAAAATTCTAAAACCCTAAACTTTAAAATCTTAAACCCTAACCCCTAAACCGTAAATCCTAAACCCCTAAAAAACTACTCTCTTGCAATTTGGTCCCTAAATCCTACTTTCCTCTTCACCTTGTCTCAAATTTATTAAATCAGAATTAAAATAAAAACATTTTAGTCCCCAAATCTTCATCATTCATCATCTTCATCTTCGATTCATCATCTTCTATCCTCATCTTCCTCTTTTCATCATCATCATCATACCCATCTCAATCTCCAATGTCCCATCTCCCAAATCTGAAGGTTCAACCCGTCGGCCATCATCATTCATCATCTTCGTCTTCTCCGCATATTACATATGTACAAAATCGCCACGGATCTCACAGCAGATCTGTTCGTTAGGGAAAATCACAGCGAAAACAAAAACATGATGGCGGAAATCGCGATGAAGAAGAAGATCGATGTTGCCGCTGTGATGTTTGTTCAAATCAGATGATGGTGGAAGATGATGGCGGAAACGAGACAAGAAGATGTAGATCCGGTTCACGAACTCCTTGCTCGGTGGGGAGAGCAGATGGCGGCGGATCGGAGACAACCAATCATCTCCATCTGTCACGTTGACGTCGAAGACAAATCCAGATCTGGATTCTATAACAATCAAAAGGGACCAAGAAGAACGAATCACAAGTAGAACAGCGAAAACGAAATAAAATCCAAGCAACTTCATCGAAAGTGAAAACAAAATCAAATCCAAGCAACTTCGAAATCGAAAATGTTCGCCGCCACGAACGGCCTTCACCGAAAACTGAAGGAAAATGATGATGGAGTTTCAGGGGCTGAGACAGAGGATGAAGGTGACCTGTTGGCGGCGGCGATGCCCAGCTTCGCATGTCAACCGGCGGCGATGAAGGTTATGCAGAGGAAAGAGATGGAGGGTCGACGGCGATGGATTTTTAGGAGTTCTTTTTTTTTCTTTTGTTAATTTCTGGATGAAGGTTTAAAGGTTTAAAGGTTTAAAGGGGGAATTAAGAATAATGGAATAAAAATGGGTCAAGGACCTATAAGTGCAATGAGAAAATGCTTATGTGTCACTATTTTATGACGTGACAGCTTTTTTTTTTATTTTGGAATATAACGGTGCTGACGTGGCGATAACGGGACACGTCAGCGCATAACGGGACACATCAGCGTTCGTTATGGCCATTTCAGCATTTTTGTAACGCCAATATGACGGAGGGACCAATTAGTTAGGCGTTTGCAAATTTCAGGGATCGACTAGTACAATGGGTAAAATCCAGGGACCTATCTTTCATTGAGTGCAAAAATCAGGGACCGAGAAGTTATTTTACTCAATAACAAAATATGAACACAACTATATGGGGTCTATACATGTACATATGTTTTGGGAAACACAAAATTCGCTATTGTCTTTAAATACGCATGCTAACAAATATTTCTAAACATATATGCATATATTAACAAATGTATCTAAGATATTTTATTACAGGCTCAAATTTTTTTTGGGAAAGAGATAACAAATTAATATCACAGATATATAAACTCCAAAAATCTTTGAGAAAAGGGATAACAAATATATTTCTAAAATTTTTTGGATTAACAAAAGTATAGAGAACATGACAGTAGCATAACTAGGGCTATCATACCAATGAAGGAGGACGAGCCCCAAGACCTAAGGCAGAGACTCAAACATACAAAATAATTGAACACAATAGAAGATAGGCAAAAGTACTAATTTCGTCCCCAAAATTTACACCAACTTTCAATTTCGTCTCCAAACTTTTTTTGCTGTCAACTTCGTCCCCAAACTTTACACAAACTGTCAATTTCATCCCCAATCTTCTTTTGTTGTCAATTTCGTCCCCAAACTTTACATCAACTGTCAATTTCGTCCCCGATCTTTCACATTTTCGTCAATTTTATCCTTTGACTAACTTCTTTTAATAAATTAACGACAAACTACATCATGTTTTTTAATCTAAGTTAGGATTTGAGTTTCTTTTTTATCAATTTTACATTATATATCGTTAGCCACGTAGATTTTGTCGTCAATATTTGGCTAAAGTAAGAGCAAAGGATAAAATTGACCAAAATGTGAAAGATTAGGGACGAAATTGACAGCAAAAAAATATTGGGGACGAAATTGACAGCATGTGTAAAGTTTGGGGACGAAATTGACAGCAAAGAAAGATTGGGGACGAAATTGACAGCAGATGTAAAGTTTGGGGACGAAATGAATACTTTTGCCTAGAAGATACTAACTTGGACACCTTTATTAAAAATTTTGCTAAATCGTGGCTCAGCTCTATATGTCGAACTTTTGAAAGAACTGCACTAAATAATGGATTTTACTTAGTAAAGGTAAAATTATATTTTCACGACTGATGCGTGGAAAAAGATTTCTTAGGAAGAGAGAAAATTATATTAAGTGAGTTTAAGTAAAGACCATTTTCCAATAATTAGAAAGAGCAACTGAAATGGTTGAGGAGTCCTCTTATTTATAGGAGAAACCAAGGTTATTTAAACCGGACCGGCCATTGAACCGGCCGAAGGAGGGGTTCAAGGTTCAATGGTTCAATCGGGGTCCAACCGGGGTCGGACTGTTGATAAATAAATAAATTAAAAATAATAAAAAAACCTATATATGATAAAATTTTAATTCAAATATTCATAATTAGGTTACAAAATACAATTATAACATTAATATATTAATACAATTTTCATAAATTAACATGAATTAATATAGAGATAATCAATTTTCATAATGTTCAACAATATAATATCATCAAGTGACATTTTATGATCACTTTCTCTATCAAATTTTGGTTCATAATCAACATTCTCTAATATTTGACCCATAATTATAAAAAAAGACTAAAAAAATCAACAACAAAAAAAATAAAAAAAATAAACCAGGACCGGTTCAACCGGTTTGTCTCCGGTTCAGGCCGGTTCGCCGCCGGTTCTCTGCTTGGCCGGTTATTAAACCGACTCGGACCGGCCTCATAACCGGTTCCCGATTCAACCGGTCGGACCGGCCGGTCTGGTCCGGTTTTAATAACTATGGGAGAAACAAATTTGTTCGATATAGGACTTGAATAAAATAACACCCATACGTAGCCCCCCCTTTCAACCAAGTGTGCGAGCGCATGTCGATGGAAGCTATTTTGGTATTGTTTTGTTCCTCTTCACAAGACCTTCACAACGAGTTAACCCATAACCTGATCGGATTTTTCATAAGTGTGTATATTAAGACCCCAAAAATCAACATAATAAAATATAGGCCAAAGTCCTATTTTGGTCCCCCAGTTATGTTCCTTGTTCCAAATAGGTCCCCCAGTTATTTTTTGTTCCATATTGGTCCCCCAGTTATGCAAAACTTGAAAAAGTTGGTCCCTCTAACGTTTTCCATCCATTTTTCCGTTAAAAAAGAGGAAAAATAAACTTTCATCCCCAAAAATTTTATTTTCTTATATTAAAGTCCTTTTCTTTTTATAATAGGATCAAAAGGTAAGAAAAGAAAGTAAATTAAGATTTTAAGTGAATTTACCCAAAAAATAAAAAATCTCTCTCTCTCTCTCTCTCTCTCTCTCTCTCTCTCTCTC
>QANZ01006949.1:1895-17704 GCA_003254925.1 Chamaecrista fasciculata
CACGATTGTGTTCTTGGTACTGTATGTCGACGACATACTACTCATTGGGAATGATATCTCAACTTTAGATATTGTAAAATCTTGGTTGGGAAAATCCTTCTCAATGAAGGACCTAGGAGAAGTCGCCTATATTCTAGGAATCAAGATCTATAGGGATAGATCTCGTAGGCTTCTTGGGTTGAGTCAAAGCACATACTTGGATAAGGTACTGAAGAGGTTCAGTATGCAAGACTCCAAGAAGGGATTCATTCCGATGAATCATGGGCTGACCCTAAGCAAGAAACAGTGTCCAAGGACACTTGTTGAGCGAGGTCGCATGAGTGGGATCCCCTATGCCTCGGCCATAGGATCCATCATGTATGCCATGCTATGTACTCTACCTGATGTGTCGTTTGCCCTGAGTATGACAAGCCGATTCCAACAAGACCCTGGTGAGGATCATTGGATCGCTGTCAAGAATATCCTTAAGTACTTAAGAAGGACTAAGGATGAGTTCTTGGTTTACGGTGGAACTGATGAAGAGCTATGTGTAAGGGGTTACACAGATGCTAGTTTCCAAACCGACCAAGACGATTTTAAATCGCAGTCTGGATTTGTGTTTCTCCTGAACGGTGGCAGCGTGAGTTGGAAGAGTTCCAAGCAGAGCACGATTGTCGATTCTACAACGGAGTCCGAGTATATTGCAGCATCGGATGCGGCAAAGGAGGCTGTGTGGATCAGGAAGTTCATCTCCGAGCTTGGTGTGGTTCCGACCATAACTGATCCCATTACCCTGTATTGCGACAATAGTGGAGCTATTGCGCAAGACAAGGAGCCACGGTCCCACCAGAGGACCAAACATATACTCAGACATTTTCACCTCATCAGGGAGATGATTGACAGAGGTGATGTGAAGATTTGCAAAGTAGCAGGAGAGGATAATGTTGCTGATCCTCTAACAAAGCCGCTTGCAAGGGTCATACATGAGAGACATGTATCGTCAATGGGGATAAGACGCATTGATCAGTGTACCTAGGAGTAGGAACAGCTAGATTGATGATTGTACCCTAGTGCAAGTGGGAGTGTGATAGGAATTGTGCCCTAGGGCCAATCCTTTTGATGTATGTTATGAACATATGGATTAATTTATAGAGATAAATTAATGGTTTTCACATTATTAGCATGTTTACTGTGATTACGACCATGATTAATTATACGATAATTAATCTAAATTTGTCCCTGATCAATTGTTTTCGTGGGAGCGAAAATGAACTAAGATCAACATGACCTCAGTGCATAGGGATGCACGCACTAGATGCTGGAATGAGAGTCATGGTGCAACTACGTAAGGGGTTACGAGTTGCTGGACTGACCCGGAGAGTCCTGCATGGGTTTAGTCATCAGCTTGCCTCTCTTGTACACCTGTCACGACGCCTTAGACCTGAGGTCATCATTATTCCGGCGTTGCAGTTGTCAGACTTTGGCTTAGTCTAACGTTGCCCGTAGCAGGGTAGCCATAAGGGCTAAGTACGGGTCTGGTTGATTGCCGTGCTGAGGAATGTGGACTGACCAAAATTGGGATTTTGTTCCCCATTAAATTGGGAGATATCTTACTGGCGCCCTCGATGAGTCTGTCCAGGAAAATGCATGGCCATGCTAGATATTGGGACTTACTCAAGGAGATCGAGAAAGTAAAGGTTTGGATCATGGATGACTTTCCCGTGCCTGATCCATGACCAAGATATCGCAGAACAATAGGGTCGGTGCCTAGGAGGTACGAAGGTTAAAATCGGTTCTGGTAACGATCGATCAACTCACGTGTTTTGGGTCGTCGCGATGGCTTGCTAGAGTCCGCTCACGACTTGTAGGACATAGGGATGACCTACTGCCAACTTCACGTGGGGCCTACTGGGTCGCACACGAGCAAGATTAGAACACACCTTTTAAGGGACACGAATTAGGGTAATTCGTGGGTCACTCCGTGGGCTAATTTAAGACACAGAGGAAATGTCTGGGACATTATGTCTTGTCTTAAATTTTCTACAACTTTAAATAATTGGTAAATAATTAATAGAGATTAATTATTTGCAATTTAAATATTGGGAAATAATAAATTAAATAATTCCTAAAAGTTAGATATTGATTTAAGTCATATTAAGGTGATTTAAATAATAAAAATGTTTTATTGATTTAAGTCATGAATTTGAATTTGAATTTGAGATTCTAGATTTGAATTAAGATATTGGGGTATTATTTTAATTCAATGAAGAATTTAAATTCAGAATTCAAAATTTGAATTAAAGATATTATTGTAATATTTTAATTCAAAAACCTTGGGATAAAATAAGTTGGTTATGACTCCCTAATTTTAGGAGTTATTTTTTATTTATAAAATTCCCAATAAATGGAGCATGATAGGCGCCTAGCTCATGTGGGTCCCATTGAAAGATTTGATCTTCAATTTGATTCTATGAGTTAGGGATTTGAATTTGAATTAAGATATTCTAGGAATATTTTAATTAGATATTCAAGTCTTAAAGATATGATATTATCAAAATATCATGGATTTTATATTTATAAAATTAGTGTATTTTTAGTAAATATAAGAGAGCAAAGTCGCCTAGCTCCATATACAATACAACACAAGTCATGCCAATTGTTGCACAATTGAGAAAACCCTAAGTTTGCCTAGCAAAGTCGACTTTCCTCCTTGTAGAGAGAGAAAATTCGCCACCCACCTTCCTAGAGAGAGAAGTCGATTTTCTTCTAAGGGGTTAGAAGAGTTATCGAAAGTTGTGGGTTTCTAGGGTTTTTAGAGAAGGAGAAGAACAAAAGGAGTTTTGTTGCTTTCTTCGTCTTCTTAGTGGCGCCATCCACCTGGAGTTCAGAGAAAGAGTTCCTGAATTCACAAACTGTAGATTGGATCCCGAGTCTCTTTGGAGAAAGAGGCGTGGAGGCTAGCACCTCGTGTTCGGGAAACTGTTCGTGTGGATCACCGGTAGAGGAAGGACGTGGAGACGGACTTCTAGACTCACCAGTATCACCAATCCGATTGAAAGCCTGAGGTATAACACTTTTCGTATCTGGTTTTAAATTCAGCTAGCGGATCTCAGGGTGGGATTTTCCTGGGGGCGCAAGTTTTTTTTTTAATTTACGCTTCTTCCGCTGCGTGTTTCCCCGGGGATTTCCCAACACAAAGATCCTGAGAGCAGATCTCACCAAATCTGTTTGAATCAAATCTTTTCATATCTCCATCAAATCTTTTGAATTCAAACTTATTATTTGAATTAATAAAACACTTTTATTTATCCAAATAATCCTAAAGAGGCGCCACCCTCATATAATTATTGGGGAATTTTATAATTCAATAATTTCCCAACTTTTAGGAATATTATCTGAATTATTTTTCCCTAATATTTTAATTGTAAATAATTAATCCCCATTAATCATTTAACAATTATTATATTTAAATTTGTCCCACAAACTTAAATATTACACATCTGTAGATCAATTAAGACAAGACCTAATGTCCCAGACATTTCCTCTGTGTCTTAAATAGTGTCACCGGAGTGACCCACGAATTATTCCCTAATTCGTGTCCCTTTTAAATGGTGTCCTGTTCCTGCTCGTGTGTGACCCAGCAGGCCCCACGTGAAGTTGGCAGCAGGTCATCCCATGACCTGCAAGTCGTGAGCGGACTCTAGCAAGCCATCACAACTACCCAAGACACGTGAGTTATCGTTTTTACTAAAACGACTTAACCTCAGTACCTCCTTGTCAGTGACCCTATTGTCCTACGATATCTTGGTCATGGACTAGGCACAGGAAAGTCATCCATAATCCAAACCACAACTTTCTCGATTCCCTGAGTAAGTCCCAATTCTTGAGTGGCCACTCTTTTTCCTGGACAGACTCATCGAGGGCTCCAATTAGATATCTCTCATCTAATGAGGGACCAAATCCCATTTTGGCCAATCCACATTCCTCAGCACGGCAATCAACCAAACCCGTACTTAGCCCTTATGGCTACCCTGTTACGGGCAGCGTTAGACTAATCCAAAGTCTGACAACTGCAACGCCAGAATAATGATGACCTCAGGTCTAAGGCATCGCTACAGGCGTACAAGGAGAGGCAAGCTGATGACTAAACCCATGCAGGACTCTCCGGGTCAGTCCAGCAACTCGTAACCCCTTACGTAATTGCACCACGACTCTCGTCCCAGCATCTAGTGCATGCATCTCTATGCACCGAGGTCATGCTGGTCTTAGTTCATTTTCGTTCCCACGTAAACAATCGACCAGGGACAAATTTAGATTAATTATCTCATAATTAATCATGGACGTTATCATAGTAAACATGCTAATAACATGATAACACATTAATTTATCTCCATAAATTAATAATATTTTCAAAACATATTTACATAAAATGATTGGCCCTAGGGCACAATCTCCAATGGACTCCCACTTGCACTAGGGTACAATCATTAATCTAGTTGTTCCTACTCCTAGGTTCACTGATCAATGTGTCTAATCCCCATCGACGATACATGTCGCTCATGTATGACCCTTGCAGGAGGTTTAGTCAGAGGATCAGCAACGTTGTCCTCGCCTGCTACTTTGCATATCTTCACATCACCTCTGTCAATCATCTCCTTGACAAGGTGAAAACGTATGAGTATATGTTTGGTCCTCTGGTGGGACCGTGACTCCTTGGCTTGTGCAATAGCGCCACTATTGTCATCCACCCCAAGCTCGGAGATGAACTTTCTAATCCAAACAGCCTCCTTTGCCGCATCCGATGCTGCAATATACTCGGACTACGTTGTAGAATCGGCAATCGTGCTCTGCTTGGAACTCTTCCAACTCACGCTGCTGCCGTTCAGGAGAAACACATATCCTGACTGTGATTTAAAGTCATCTTGGTCGGTTTGGAAACTAGCATCTGTGTAACCCCTTACACATAGCTCTTCATCAGTTCCACCGTACACCAAGAATTCATCCTTAGTTCTTCTCAAGTACTTAAGGATATTCTTGACAGCGATCCAATGATCCTCACCAAGGTGTTGTTGGAATCGGCTCGTCATACTTAGGGCAAACGACACATTGGGTCGAGTACATAACATGGCATACATGATGGATCCTATGGCCGAGGCATAGGGAATCCCACTCATGCGCCCTCGCTCAACAAGTGTCTTGGGACACTGTTTCTTGCTCAGGGTCAGCCCATGATTCATCGGAATGAATCCCTTCTTGGAATCCTGCATATTGAACCTCTTCAATACCTTATCCAAGTATGTACTCTGACTCAGTCCGAGAAGCCTCCTAGATCTATCCCTATAGATCTTAATGCCTAGTATATAGGCAGCTTCTCCCAAGTCCTTCATTGAGAAAGATTTTCCTAACCAGGATTTTATAATCTCTAAGGTTGGAACATCGTTTCCAATGAGTAATATGTCATTGACATATAGTACCAAGAATACGATAGTACTCCCACTAACCTTGTAAACACAAGGTTCATCAGGGTTTGGCAAGAAGCCAAACTCTTTGACTACTTCGTCAAAACGGTGATTCCAACTCCTGGATGTTTGCTTCAATCCATAAATGGATCTCTGAAGCTTGCATACCATGTATGTAGCCTCAGGACATACAAACCCCTCAGGTTGTATCATATACACATCCTCGGGCAGCCTTCCGTTAAGGAACGCTGTTTTGACATCCTTTTGCCATATCTCATAGTCATAATATGCGGCTATGGCAAGGAGGATCCTAATGGACTTGGCCATTGCAACAGGCGAAAACGTTTCGTCATAGTCTATACCATGACGTTGCGTAAATCCCTTCGCAACCAGCCTCGCCTTGAAGACGTTGACGTTGCCATCCATGTCTGTTTTCTCCTTGAAAACCCACTTGCACCCTACGGGTGGAGCGACCAAGGTCCAAACCTTGTTGTCGTACATAGATTGCATCCCAGCCTTCATGGCTTCAACCCATTTCTCTGAGTTGGGATCTACGATGGCCTCTTGATAGGTGGTGGGTTCACCACGCTCTGTGAGCAACACATCCTTGTTTTCAGTCACGAGAAATCCGTAATATCTCTCTGGCTGGAAACGTGTTCTATCGGACCTTCGTGGTCCTTGTGTTTGTGGAGGAGCTTCCACAACATCTTGTGGAACTTCTCCAGTTTCCGTCTGCGCCTCTGATGTGTCTTGTGGAATTTGAACTTCTTCAAGATCCACCTTACTCCCACTGTTTCTTTTGGAAACTAGATCCTTCTCCAAGAAGAATCCACTCCTGACTACAAACACTTTGTTGTCAGCTGGGCAGTAGACATAGTATCCCCTTGTTTCCTTGAGGTATCCTACAAACAGACACTTGAGGGATTTGGGAGACAGTTTATCGTTAGCTTGCTGCTTAACGTAAACCTCACATCCCCAAACCTTGAGGTAAGACATAATGGGACTCCTCCCACTCCATATCTCATATGGTGTCTTCTCAACAGCCTCTAAAGCGTACCCCCAAAAGGATGGCGGAAGATCAGTTTGACTCATCATAGATCGAACCATATCCAATAGAGTTCGATTCCTCCTCTCAGACACACCATTCCACTGTGATGTTCCAGGTGGAGTAAGCTGTGAGACTATCCCACAACTACTAAGATGATCAGTGAATTCTTGACTCAAATACTCGCCTCCTCGATCAGATCGTAGGATCTTGATTTTCTTGTCAAGCTGGTTCTCAACTTCATTCTGAAATCTCTTGAACATTTCAAAAGACTCTGACTTGTGCTTCATCAGGTAGACATACCCATATCTACTGAAGTCGTCAATGAACGTAATGAAGTAGGAGTAACCTCCTCTAGCACTGATACTCATGGGTCCACATACATCACTATGTATGATCCCCAACAAGTCAGATGCCCTTTCACTGTGGCCAGTGAAAGGCGCCTTTGTCATCTTACCAAGTAGACAAGATTCGCAAGCATCATATGATTCAAAATCAAATGAGCTTAGAAGTCCATCTCTATGGAGATTCTCCAGGCGTTTCTCGTTTATATGGCCTAAACGACAATGCCAAAGGTATGTACGATTAGACTCGTTAGTCTTAATCCTTTTCATATCGATGTTATAGATTTCGTTATTATGTCTTTGTTCCAATTTTAAGATATAGTGGTTATCATGCAGATCACCAAAAGAATATAACTCATCATTCTTATAAATTGAACATCTACCATTTCCATTCATGCAAATAAATCCTTCCTTATCCAAAAAAGAAAGTGATATAATGTTAGAACTAAGAGATGGTACATAATAACAATTGTTTAATAACAAAACGAGCCCAGTGAGCAAGACCAGCTCGTATATTCCTACAGCAACAACAGCAACCCTTGCTCCATTGCCCACACGTAGGTCCACCTCGCCTCTGCACAGCTTTCTACTTCTTCTCAACCCCTGCACATTAGTACATATGTGAGTTTTACAAGCAGTATCCAATACCCAAGTGGTAGGAGTAGACAAGTGAACGCCTATAACAAAGATACCTGAAGTAGAGGCCTCGCTCTTCTTCTTATTCAGATCTTCCAAGAACAGTTTACAGTTTCTTTTCCAGTGACCTGGCTTCTGGCAGAAGAAACAAACTGTCTCCTTATTGGGTTTTGCCTTCTTGGCAGGCGGCGGGTTAGGCTTAGCCGCAGGGTTGGTCCCACCAACCTCGGCGTCTCCTTTCCTCTTTCCTTTGCCCTTACCCTTTCCCTTGTTCTGAACTAGTAAGACAGTGCTAGGCGCCTTCTTAATAGATACCTCAACAGTCTTTAGCATCCCATGCAGTTCAGAAACGGTCTTCTCCATGCCATTCATGTTAAAGTTTAAGACGAACTGGTCATAACTTCTAGGTAGCAAATGCAGGATCAAATCCGTCGCTAGCTCTGGCACAATGGGAAAACCTAGCCTGGGAAGGTGATCTATGTACCCCTGCATCTTTAAGACGTGGGCACTAACAGATCCACCTTCTGCCATCTTGCAAGAGTATAGAGCCTTTGCTGTCTCAAATCTCTCTTGCCTTGCCTGTACTTGGAACATTTCCCGGAGATGTGTTATTATCTCATATGCCCCTTTGTTTTCCAAGTTCTTTTGAATCTCGAGAACCATGGTTACCAGCATAAGACAGGCAACGTCCACAGAGTCACTTTGATGCTTCTCGTAAGCATCTCTCTGTGCTCTTGGAGCATTTGCAGCAGGCTGTTCAGGGATGGGGTTCTCTAGGACATAGAGCTTTCTTTCCTGGGTGAGAACAATTCTCAGATTTCGGTACCAGTCAAGAAAGTTAGTCCCAGTCAACTTGTCCTTCTCAAGGATAGATCGCAGTGATAGTGTTTGAACGTTCGTTGCCATTTCTACAATTTAGATATGAAAAGCTTTAATTAGCAGGAAAAATAAAATTGTATCAACCATTTTATAAAACCTAGTGAAATTTATTATTAGTGGCTAAGACCCATATTTCACTAAAGTTTACCGTCGCGTAGGCGATCATGCACCCTTTAGTTATTTAGGTAGGTAACTCCTTACCAGTCACATCTCCATGTGACTCTTAGATCCTTATGGGACTGTATCTTCTCATGATACTTATTATGGCATGTTTATCCCATCTAATGCCTTGAGGTCCAAAACCGTTTTGATAACCCCATTAAGTCACACGGTAAAACATGTGAATGACTAGGTTCAAAACAACGAGGTCGAAGCCGAACCCCATATCATCAAGGCCCAACTGCAATACGTGTCGCGTAGGCGATCACCGTACTCAAAGAACCAAGATTTCAACGGGCATCGTGTTGAAACTCCCATTCACCCGTGTCTCATCAAGGTCAAGGCAGATACGTGTCGCGTAGGTGATCACCGCTCCAAGATGAACAAGATTTTGACAAGGCGTTTTAGCGATGGCATTAAATACTTAAGATTTTCTAAAAGGGTTTGATTTTTAAATTTAATTAAAAAAAAAAATTCGTCTTATAGTTTAATTTTAAAACTCCTTTTAAAATTAAACGAGTCATGCCACATGTTTATTACCCCATGTATCTCATACATATAAACATGTGCCCGGATTTTGTATCGTATACAAAATCCCACGCTCGTATCGTATACGTGGTTGTAGCGTGATATATATATAATTAGCATGTTAACATTACGCACCCTAAACATACATCTAGCGCATCGCATACAACTAAATGTAAAACAAACACCGTATTTAGATATGGCCCATCTGTTGGAGATTGTGCCCTAGGGCCAATCATTTTATGTAAATATGTTGTGAACATATTATTAATTTATGGAGATAAATTAATGTGTTATCATGTTATTAGCATGTTTACTATGATAACGTCCATGATTAATTATGATATAATTAATCTAAATTTGTCCCTAGTCGATTATTTTTGTGGGAACAAAAATGAACTAAGACCAGCATGACCTCGGTGCATGAGATGCATGCACTAGGTGCTGGGTCGAGAGTCATGGTGCAATTACGTAAGGTGGTTACGAGTTGCTGGACTGACCAGGAGAGTCCTGCATGGGTTTAGTCATCAGCTTGCCTCTCCTTGTACGCCTGTAGCGATGCCTTAGACCTGAGGTCATCATTATTCCGGCGTTGGAGTTGTCAGACTTTGGCTTAGTCTAACGCTGCCCGTAACAGGGTAGCCATAAGGGCTAAGTACGGGTTTGGTTGATTGCCGTGCTGAGGAATGTGGATTGGCCAAAATGGGATTTTGTCCCTCATTAGATGAGAGATATCTAACTGGCGCCCTTGATGAGTCTGTCCAGGAAAAAGAGTGGCCACTCAAGAATTGGGACTTACTCAGGGAATCTAGAAAGTTGTGGTTTAGATTATGGATGACTTTCCTATGCCTAGTCCATGACCAAGATATCGTAGGACAATAGGATCTCTGACACGGAGGTACTGAGGTTAAGTCGTTTTAGTAAAAATGAAAACTCACGTGTTTTGGGTAGTTGTGATGGCTTGCTAGAGTCCGCTCACGACTTGTAGGTCATGGGGATGACCTGCTGCCAACTTCACGTGGGGCCTGCTGGGTCACACACGAGCAGGAACAGAACACCATTTGAAAGGGACACGAATTAGGGTTAATTCGTGGGTCACCCAGGTGACACGATTTAAGACACAGAGGAAATGTCTGGGACATTATGTCTTGTCTTAATTGATCTACAAATGTGAAATATTTAGATTTGTGGGACAAATTTAAATATAATAATTGTTTTATAATTAATGGGGATTAATTATTTACAATTAAAATATTAGGAAAATAATTCAGATAATGTTCCTAAGAATTAGGAAATTATTGAATTATAAAATTCCTAAATAATATGATGAGGGTGGCGCCTCTAAGGATAATATTTGGATAAATAAAATAGTTTTATTAATTCAAATAATAAGTTTGAATTCAAAAGATTTGATGGAGATATCAAAAGATTTGAATTCAAACAGATTTGGTGAAGATCTCCTCTCAGAATCTTTGGTAAATCAAAAATAAGGAAAGTTTTTTATTTATAAAATTCCAAGGAAAAGGGAGAGGGAGATGGCGCCTTCTTGTGGGTCCCAATGAGAGATTTGATCTCTCATTTGATTCTCCAAGATTGCAGTTTGAATTTAAATTAAAATATTAAGGTAATATTTTAAATATAAATTCAAGTCCTAAAATAATTATATTATTAGAATATCTTGATTTTAGGAATAATTAAATCACCAAATTTTAGTCTATAAATACTAGGCAAGTCGACTTGCCCAAAGTGTGACAAGCAATATTATACAACCTTAGTTTTGATTTTCTTCCTAAGAGTTAGAGAGAGAAAATCACACCTTTGCACCCAAGAGAGAAAATCGACTTTTCTCTAAGAGTTAGGGAAAATCGATCAAGCTCCATAATTAGGGTTTGTGAGAGAAGAATAGGCAAGAAGGAGTTCTTGTGGGGGGATTCTTCTAAGCGCCACCTCAATTGCTGTTTCAAGAAGGAGTTCTTGAGTTTAGAGGTCTGTAGATTGGTCCCTAGTTCTTTTGGAGAAAAGAACTAAAGGCTAGCACCTCGGTGTTCAAAGAAACTGTTCGTGTGGATTACTGGCAGAGGGAGAACGCTGGGAGTGGGCTCCTTGGAATCGCCTTGTTCAACCATCAGATTGAAACTCGTGAGGTATAACACTATCCAAAAGTTTTAAATTCTGCTAGCGGATCCGTTCGGGAATTCTAGGACCTAGGGGTTTAATTTTTATCGTTTTTTGGTTTTTGCTTCCGCTGCTTTAGGCGCCTAGGATTCCCAACAGTGGTATCAGAGCCACGCTAGTTCTAGGATTTAAAACTGTTTATGTGTACATGTGATGTATGATATGTGTGTTTACCGCTTTCAATCACGTTTTGGTTTTACAAAGAAATCCACCGAACATTTTCTTTAAAAATTCAATCTACAGAAAAAGGTGCAAATTATATGTATGAGATACATATAGAGTGGAAAATTTTTTCTTGATGTTTTAGGCCAAAGTCGAAATTCCTTTATAATTATAGTTAAAAGTATTTTAATTATAATAATTATAAAGGTGGCTGAAAATTTGTTAAAATTATGAATTTTAAAATTTTTGGGGTTCAATATTTATAAATTCTTGAATGGAGATTCATGGTATTTATAATTATTGACAAAAGGCCTAATCTCAAGAAAAGGGCATGTTAAAATTGCACAGACCTAAAGTGAACACAATTTTAAAAGGAGTTTTAATTTATGTGTTGGTTACCGTGTTTGACATAATTGTATGAATTGTTCATATTTGAATTGTGTGGTGTTGGATATGGCTTTAGGAGGTTTATTTCGGTAAATACGGCATGCGTGTCGTCTCCCTCTACTCTGGTGTAAAATTTAATTTGTTTATACCTCAATGTAACTGGGGTTTATTCACGTGTAATTTTATTTTATTTTACATTTAGTTGTATGTGATGCGCTAGATGTATGTTTAGGGTGCGATTTCAACATGCTAATTATTTATATATATCGCGCTACAACCACGTATACGATACGAGCGTGGGATTTTGTATACGATACAAAATCTGGGCACATGTTTGTATGTATGAGATACATGGGGTAATAAACATGTGGCATGACTCGTTTAATTTTAAAAGAAGTTTTTAAAATTAAAAGTCGGAACCTTTTTTTAATTAATTTTAAAAATCAAACCCTTTTAGAAAATTTAAGTAATTAATGCCATCGCTAAAACGCCCTGTCAAAATCTTGTTCATCGTAGAGCGGTGATCGCCTCCGCGACACGTATCTGCCTTGACCTTGAGGAAACACGGGTGAATGGGATTTTCAACACGATGCCCGTTGAAATCTTGGTTCTTTGAATACGGTGATCGCCTCCGCGACACGTATTGCAGTTGGGCCTTGATGATATGGGGGTTGGCCGTCGGCCTCATTGTTTTCAACTTAGCCATTCACATGTTTTACCGAGTGACTTAATGGGGTTATCAAAACGGTTTTGGACCTCAAGGCATTAGATGGGATAAACATGCCATAATAAGTATCATGAGATGATACAGTCCCATAAGGATCTAAGAGTCACATGAGATGTGATTGGTAAGGAATTACCTACCTAAATAACTAAAGGGTGCATGATCGCCTCCGCGACGGTAAACTTTAGTGAAATATGGATCTTAGGCACTAATAATAAATTTCACTGGGTTTTATAAAATGGTGGATACAATTTTATTTTTCCTGCTAGTTAAAGCTTTTCATATCTAAATTGTAGAAAAGGCAACGAACGTTCAAACACTATCACTGCAATCTGTCTTTGAGAAGGACAAGTTGACTGGGACTAACTTTCTTGACTGGTACCGAAATCTGAGAATAGTTCTCGCCCAGGAAAGAAAGCTCTATGTCCTAGAGAACCCCATCCCTGAACAGCCTGCTGCAAACGCTCCAAGAGCACAGAGAGATGCTTACGAGAAGCATCAAAGTGACTCTGTGGACGTTGCCTGTCTTATGCTGGTAACCATGGTTCCCGAGATTCAAAAGAACTTGGAGAACAAAGGGGCATATGAGATAATAACACATCTCAGGGAAATGTTCCAAGTACAGGCAAGGCAAGAGAGATTTGAGACAGCAAAGGCTCTATACTCTTGCAAGATGGCAGAAGGTCAATCTGTTAGTGCCCACGTCTTGAAGATGCAGGGGTACATAAATCACCTTGCCAGGCTGGGTTTTCCCATTGTGCCAGAGCTAGCGACGGATTTGATCCTGAATTCGCTACCTAGAAGTTATGACCAGTTCGTCTTAAACTTTAACATGAATGGCATGGAGAAGACCGTTTCTGAACTGCATGGGATGCTAAAGACTGCTGAGGCATCTATTAAGAAGGCGCCTAGCACTGTCTTACTAGTTCAAAACAAGGGAAAGGGTAAGGGCAAAGGAAAGAGGAAAGGAGACGCCGAGGTTGGTGGAACCAAGCCTGCGGCTAAGCCTAACCCGCCGCCTGCCAAGAAGGCAAAGCCCAATGAGGATACAGTCTGTTTCTTCTGCCAGAAGCCGGGACACTGGAAGAGAAACTGTAAGCTGTTCTTGGAAGATCTAAAGAAGAAGAAGAGCGAAGCCTCTACTTCAGGTATCTTTGTTATAGGCGTTCACTTGTCTACTCCTACCACTTGGGTATTGGATACTGCTTGTGGTTCTCACATATGTACTAATGTGCAGGGGTTGAGAAGAAGTAGAAAGCTAAACAGACGCGAGGTGGACCTACGTGTGGGCAATGGAGCAAGGGTTGCTGCTGTTGCTGTAGGAACATACGAGCTAGTTTTGCCCACAGGGCTTGTTTTGTTATTAAACAATTGTTATTATGTACCATCTCTTAGTTCTAACATTATATCACTTTCTTATTTGGATAAGGAAGGATTTATTTGCATTAATGGAAATGGTAGATGTTCAATTTTAAGAATGATGTGTTATATGCTTATGGTGATCTGCATGATAACCACTATATCTTAAAATTGGAACAAAGACATAATAACGAAATCTATAACATCGATACGAAAAGGATTAAGACTGGCGAGTCTAATCCTACATACCTCTGGCATTGTCGTTTAGGCCACATAAACGAGAAACGCCTAGAGAAGCTCCATAGAGATGGTCTTCTAAGCTCATTTGATTTTGAATCATATGATGCTTGCGAATCTTGTCTACTTGGTAAAATGACAAACGCGCCATTCACTGGCCGCAGTGAAAGGGCAACTGACTTGTTGGGGATCATACTGTTGGGAATTCTAGGCGCCTAACGCAGCGGAAGCAAATATAAAATTAAAATAAAACACGCCAGGTCCTAAAATTCCCGAACGGATCCGCTAGTAGAATTTAAAACTTTTAAGATAGTGGTATACCTCAAGAGTTTCAATCAGTTGGTTGTACAAGCCGTGTCCAAGGAGTCCACTCGCAGCGTCCTCCCTCTGAAGGTAATCCACACGAACAGTTTCTTCGGGCACCAAGGTGCTAGCCTTCAGTTCTTTTCTCCAAAAGAACTAGGGACCAATCTACAGTGTATTTGAACTCAAGAACTCCTTCTTGATTCAAAGTCCAAAAGTGGCGCAATGGAGAATTCCCCACAAGAACTCCTTCTTGTCTTTCCTTCTCACACAAACCCTAATTTTTGGCAACCTCAAATCGAATTGCCTAACTCCTTAGGCCAAGTCGATTTTACCCTCTCAACTCTTGACCTAGGCGCCTAGCCCTAGGCTATATATATAATTATATTTAGAGCATTATAATTCCAAATTATAATAATATGGCTTCATGACTTGAATTTCAAATTATAATATTACCATAATATTAAATTTAAATTCAAATCGTAATCTTAGGGAATCAATTTGAAGATCAAATCTCCCTTGGGACCCACCTAAGCATGGCGCCATATTGCTCCAAATTATCCTTGGAATTTTATAAATCAAAAACCTTCCTAACTCTTAGGAAGTCATGATTCTCCAAAGATCCTGATTTGAGATCTCATCAAATCTATTTGAATTCAAATCTTTTGATATCTCCATCAAATATTTTGAATTCAAATTCATGACTTAAATTAATAAAACATTTTTATTAATAAAATTCATCAAAAGAGGCGCCACCCTCATGCTCCAATATTATGGAATTTTATAATTCAATAATTTCCTAACTCTTAGGAACCTTATCTGAATTATTTTTCCCTAATATTTTAATTGTAAATAATTAATCCACATTAATCATTTAACAATTATTATATTTAAATTTGTCCCACAAATTTAAATCCTTCACAACAGTAGATCAATTAAGACAAGACATAATGTCCCAGACATTTCCTCTGTGTCTTAAATCGTGCCACCGGAGTGACCCACGAATTAACCCTAATTCGTGTCCCTTTTAAACGGTGTCCTGTTCCTGCTCGTGTGTGACCCAGCAAGCCCCACATGAAGTTGGAAGTAAGTCATCTCCATGACCTACAAGTTGTGAGCGGACTCTAGCAAGCCATCACAACTACCCAAAACACGTGAGTTATCGTTTTTACCAAAATCGACTTAACCTTAGTACCACCTTGTCAAAGACCCTATTGTCACACGATATCTTGGTCATGGATTTGATGGAGATTGTGCCCTAGGGCCAATCATCTTATAGATATGTTGTGAACATATCAATTAATTTATAGAGATAAATTAATGGTTATCACATTATTAGCATGTTTACTGTGATAACAGTCCGTGAATAATTATATGATAATTAATCTAAAATGTCCCTGGTCGCTCATTCGAGTGGGAACTTGAAATGAACTAAG
>QANZ01006952.1:0-13919 GCA_003254925.1 Chamaecrista fasciculata
AACTAGAGTTTGAGACTTGGTGAGATTGATTTAAAGATATTGTGTCAATTCTTTAATTCAATATTGTTGGAAAATAAATTAGTTATAACTTCCTAAGAGTTAGTTAGTTATTTTAATTTATTAAATTCAACAAGATAAAAAGGGGAAGTTGGCGCATGGGAGAGAGAGATTTGGGAAGATTTGATCTTCCAAATTGATTCTCCAAGATTGCATTTTGATTCCAATTTTAATATTAAGGTAATATTTTAAATTGGAAATCAAGTCATGAAATTGTGATATTAAGATATCATAATCTTATGGTTTGATAATTATATGATTTTAGGGTTTCCTAAAATTATAATTATCAAAGGCCCCAAACCCTATAAATATAAGCCATGAAAGTCGACTTAAAAAGTAGAGCTAACATAGAGGGAAATTTCGATTTTGCTCTAGGTTAGAGAGACTTAGAGAAGAATTGGATTCTTTGATAAGTGAGAGAATTCACACACAAGAATTGGATTCTTGAGAGTGAAATCACAAAAGGGTGAGAGCTTCATGCACATAGATAAAGTCGACTTAGCCTAACTTTTCACAAAGGAGAAATTCGATTTTGCCTTTGGTGAGGAGAGAGAGAGAAAATCGCATCCTTGCTTTCCTAGAGAGAGAAAGTGGCGCACAATATTAAGAGTTAATATTGTGTGACAAGGTTGTGTAGGATCAAGAAGAGTTCTTGATCAAGGCGCCAAGAGTTCTTGATAATTCAAGAAGAGTTCTTGAATTTAAAGAACACCCATAGATAAAGGTTCCGGATTCACTTGAGAAGTGAAGGAGGCTAGCACCTAGGCATCTCCAAAACTGTTCGTGTGGATTACCGGCGGAGGAAGGACACGTCACATGGACTTCTTGGAAACGCCCCGTTCAACTAAACGATTGAAACTCGTGAGGTATACCACTTAACCAAAAGTTTTAAATTCAGCTAGCGGATCCGTTCGGGAATTCTAGGACCTGGGCGTTTAAAGTTTTTTTTATTTACTATTTTTCGTGCTTCCGCTGCCTTAGGCGCCCTTGTATTCCCAACAGTGGTATCAGAGCCACACTAGTCCTTGGATTTAAAACTATTTGTTTGTACATGAGATGTATGAAGCTTGTGTGTTTACCGCTTTCAATCACTGTTTTAGTTTTACAAAATTCACCGAACAATTTTTGGCTTAAGTCGATTTTTATAATCTATGTGCAAAATTATTTATGAGATACATAAATAAATCAATGAGATTGATTTAGATAATTTTATTGAATATTAAGGCCTAAGTCGAAATCTTTATATAATTATAATTAAAAGTGTTTTGATTATAATATTATAAAGATGGTTTAAATTTATTAAAATTTGGAATTTTATAAATTTAGGATCAATAATTCGAAAGTCTTGAATTAGATTCTTGAATTTTATAATTATTGATAATAGGCCTGAATTTCAAGAAAAGGCATGTTTAAATTGCACAACCCTAAATTAAACACAATTTTAAAAGAGTTTTAAATATGTGTTAGTTACCGTGTTTGACATATTTATATGAATTGTTCATATTTGAATGTGTGGTGTTGGATATGGCTCTAGGAGGTTTATTTCGGTAAATACGGCCTGCGTGTCGTCTCCCTCTACTCTTATGTAATTTTACTTTCTGTTTATACCTCAATGCAACTGGGGTTTATTGACGTGTAATTTTATTTTTCTTTTAGAAAAGTTCTCTCATTGGCTTGGGAGAATTCTAGGGTAGATGAGCCATATCTAAACACGGTGTGTTGTTTTACATTTAGTTGTATGAGATGCGCTAGATGTATGCTTAGGGTGCGAATTTTAACATGCTTAATCAAACAATACGCTATAGCCACATATACGATACGAGCGTGGGATTTTTATGAGATACAAAATCCAGACACATGTTTATATGTATGAGATACATGGGGAAATAAACATGTGGCATGACTCGTTTAATTTTAAAAGAGTTTTAGAATTAAACAATAAAATCAGAATATTTTTAAATAAAATCAAACTCTTTTAGAAAATCTTAAGTCGTAATGCCATCGCTAAAACACCCTGTCAAAATCTTGTTCATCGTGGAGCGGTGATCGCCTCCGCGACACGTATCTGCCTTGACCTTGAGGAGACACGGGTGAATGGGATTTTCAATATGACGCCTATTGAAATCTTGGTTCTTTGGATACGGTGATCGCCTCCGCGACACGTATTGCAGTTGGGCCTTGATGATATGGGGTTGGGCCTCGGCCTCGTTATCTTGAATTTAGCCATTCACATGTTTTACCGTGTGACTTAATGGGGTTATCAAAACGGTTTTGGACCTCAAGGAATTAGATGGGATAAACATGCCATAATAAGTATCATAAGATGATACAGTCCCATAAGGATCTAAGAGTCACATGAGATGTGATTGGTAAGAGTTACCTACCTAAATAACCAAAAGGTGCATGATCGCCTCCGCGACGGTAAATTTTGGTGAAATATGGATCTTAGCCACTAATAATAAATTTCACTGAGTTTTATAAAATAGTGGAAGTATTTTATCTGCTAATAAATTTTTCATATCTTTCAAATTGTAGAATCGAAAATGGCAAACAATAGTTCATCATTTTCACTGCGACCTATCCTTGAGAAGGATAAGCTGACCAGAACAAACTTCCTCGATTGGTTTCGTAATCTGAGAATAGTTCTCACCCAAGAGAGGAGGATAATTGGTTTCATATCTTTCAAATTGTAGAATCGAAAATGGCAAACAATAGTTCATCATTTTCACTGCGACCTATCCTTGAGAAGGATAAGCTGACCAGAACAAACTTCCTCGATTGGTTTCGTAATCTGGACAGGCCTATTCCCAATGAGCCTGCCAAGGGCGCTCCAGGAGCAGAGTGGAGGGCTTGGGAGAAGCACTTCGATGACTCGCTTGTTGGAAAATAAATTAGTTATAACTTCCTAAGAGTTAGTTAGTTATTTTAATTTATTAAATTCAACAAGATAAAAAGGGGAAGTTGGCGCATGGGAGAGAGAGATTTGGGAAGATTTGATCTTCCAAATTGATTCTCCAAGATTGCATTTTGATTCCAATTTTAATATTAAGGTAATATTTTAAATTGGAAATCAAGTCATGAAATTGTGATATTAAGATATCATAATCTTATGGTTTGATAATTATATGATTTTAGGGTTTCCTAAAATTATAATTATCAAAGGCCCCAAACCCTATAAATATAAGCCATGAAAGTCGACTTAAAAAGTAGAGCTAACATAGAGGGAAATTTCGATTTTGCTCTAGGTTAGAGAGACTTAGAGAAGAATTGGATTCTTTGATAAGTGAGAGAATTCACACACAAGAATTGGATTCTTGAGAGTGAAATCACAAAAGGGTGAGAGCTTCATGCACATAGATAAAGTCGACTTAGCCTAACTTTTCACAAAGGAGAAATTCGATTTTGCCTTTGGTGAGGAGAGAGAGAGAAAATCGCATCCTTGCTTTCCTAGAGAGAGAAAGTGGCGCACAATATTAAGAGTTAATATTGTGTGACAAGGTTGTGTAGGATCAAGAAGAGTTCTTGATCAAGGCGCCAAGAGTTCTTGATAATTCAAGAAGAGTTCTTGAATTTAAAGAACATCCGTAGATAAAGGTTCCGGATTCACTTGAGAAGTGAAGGAGGCTAGCACCTAGGCATCTCCAAAACTGTTCGTGTGGATTACCGGCGGAGGAAGGACGCGTCACGTGGACTTCTTGGAAACGCCCCGTTCAACTAAACGATTGAAACTCGTGAGGTATACCACTTAACCAAAAGTTTTAAATTCAGCTAGCGGATCCGTTCGGGAATTCTAGGACCTGGGCGTTTAATGTTTTTTTTATTTACTATTTTTCGTGCTTCCGCTGCCTTAGGCGCCCTTGAATTCCCAACACGGTGCAATTCTGAGAAGTCCACACGAAGCGTCCTTCCTCTGCTAGTAATCCACACGAGCAGTTTAGTGGCACCAAGGTGCTAGCCTTCAGTTCTTTTCTCCAAAAGAACAAGGGAACTCGATCTACGGCTCTTAAAATTCAAGAACAATTCTTGAACCTTAAAAGGATGGTGGCGTAATCAACAAGGACACCTTCTTGTTGTTCTCTCAAAAACCCTAGCTATGGGACAACTCGACTTCTCTCACACTCTTGAAGAAACTCGTGTTTCTCTCTCTAGGCTTAGGGAGTGCGAATTCTCTCTCTTGTCTCACAAAAGGAGAAAGCAAAATTCACTTATGTCAATTAGGGTTGAGCAAGTCGACTTACTCCCTTAATTATATAGTTTGGGGATTTTTTATAATTATAATTAGGGAATCCCTAAATTAATGGATTATCAAATTATAAAATTATGAGATTACAATAATATCATAATTTTAGGACTTGAATTCTTAATTAAAATATTACCTTAATATCTTAATTGAATTCAAAATGCAATCTTTGAGAATCAAATGGAAGATCAAATCTCCCCTTGGGTCCCACTAAGAATGCGCCATCCCCATCCTATTTCCTTGGAATTTTATAAATCAAAAATAACATTCCTAATTCTTAGGAAGTTATAACCAACTTATTATCTTCCAAAGATTTTGAATTAAAATATTACCCTAATATCTTTAATTTAAATTTTGAATCTTGAAATCTAGATTAAATCTTGAATTCCAATTCATGACTTTAATTAATAAAACATTTCTATTAATTAAAATCAATCCTAAAGAGGCGCCACCCTCTATCCTATTTATCTTAATATTAGTGAATTTAATAAATCAATAATCTCCTAACTTTTAGGAACCTTATCTAATTTATTATTCCCTAATATTATAATTTCACGACCCCCTCTCTGGAGGCACGTGACCGGCACGGACATGGGCCTACCCCAATCCGTAAACCTACTCACAGACAATCCATAAAAACATGCCTAACATAATCCTGATATGTCATGATGTATATATTCATGGACATAATAATCTCAGTGCCCACATGTAACTGTCAACTCAGACTATCGCCAAATTAATATAAGTATCATTTCAAACAGCCAACAAATACACGTTTAATCAATCTTTTACGTAAACAAATTGCGCCAAATAATAATATACATAACCCTAAATCTTCTCCCTAAGTACTAGTGGAAATGACAGACTAGAACTTAACACAATTTAATAAAGAATGAAGTAACCACACGAGTAATGGTGTGGGATCTTGGTTGACTTCTTCCTAGAGCTGAAATAGCGGCGTGAACTGGACCTGTACCTAAAAAAAAATAATTAACGCGGGGTGAGTCAAAAACTCAGTGAGTGGCTAACCCATTTCAGTCGTGGTGTAGGACATCACCACATAGGGAGGGGGTCACCAATATGGTTAACATTCTTCGTCAACAAATAATTTACATTAACGCCCATTTAGCCAAGTAATCCAACATATGCAGCGGTTAATACATAAATCAAATAACAAGACTTGAACAATTTGACTAGAGATAGCTGTTAAACCTTTAAAAGAATTTAAAATGCAAGAACAACTATGAGTTTAAGGAACCTTATGGCCCAAAGAAGTTTTAATAAAAACATACTTTGAAGATTCGTTCAAGTAAATAAACTTGTAATAAAGAGTTTAATAAAGATGATAAAATTAGTTTTCAAGTTTTGTTAACGTAAAGTTTGGGATTTCGTAACTCAACTTTCAAAACTCCTTTCAATAATCAAAACGTTTGATCAGGTAAAATATTTAAATCTTTTTAGGAAGTATAATTCATAAAGACTTTGCAATTAAGCTTTTTACGATCCTTGAGTGAAAGAAGAACTCATTAGTGACTTAGAAACTAAGTAAAATATCATGATATTAGGAATATAGATCTCTTTCCAATCATACTTGTCGAAATAATAGCCATTAAGCTTGGATAAGTTATTTTAAACAAAAGTGATCTAGAAAACAGGAAAAGTCATATGAAATTCCCGATTTGGAATGAAACCCTCACCTTATTTCAAAAAAAGTTTATATAAAGTCATGTACAACCAAATGATGATTACCTCGATGGAATCTACCTGTAGGATAGCGAATATATAACGCAAAAATAATTCAACCAATGCCATTCAGACAATCGAAGGTCCTGAACTCACAATTTCTCTTAGTGTTAATAGAATAAAATTTAGCATCACAAAATCATCAGCTCTCTCAGAATTCCAATATAATCCCATATTTAGCAATCAATTCACCATTTAATCACAAGTTTATCACATCATCAATATCTCAACTCTATTTCCAACAATAGGAAGCACACACAACATTGTCACAACCCGTGAGAACCACACACAATCAATGGGACTAAAGTAAAGATCTTCAATCATTATCACAACCGGTACTATGAGAGCAAACACATACACAACACACAAACGCAAGAATCCATCAACACTCACATCTTTAGCACTTTCTTCTAAAGTAAACAACAATGATATTACAATTCAATGATATCGTCTCAACCGTTCGAGATAATGAACATATCCAATATCGATGACCCCAACATTCAACAGCACGCAATTATCAATTCACAACTAAGTTAAGTTTCCTTAAAATAAACACATCAAACATCAAAATTGGCTGGGCGTTACGTATCGCCGTCCCCAGCATTCGTATTACTAATTCCACTTCCCACCTAGGCGTTACGTATCGCCCGTTGGGAATTGTGCCCTAGGGCCAATCCTCTTTTATGTATGTTATGAACATATGGATTAATTTATAGAGATAAATTAAAGGTTTTCACATTATTAGCATGTTTACTGTGATAACGTCCATGATTAATTATAAGATAATTAATCTAAATCTGTCCCTGATCGATTGTTTTCGTGGGAGCGAAAATGAACTAAGATCAGCATGACCTCGGTGCATAGGGATGCACGCACCAGATGCTGGAACGAGAGTCATGGTGCATTTACGTAAGGGGTTACGAATTGCTGGACTGGCCCAGAGAGTCCTGCATGGGTTTAGTCATCAGCTTGCCTCTCCTGTACGCCTGTCACGACGCCTTAGACCTGAGGTCATCATTATTCCGGCGTTGCAGTTGTCAGACTTTGGCTTAGTTTAACGTTGCCCGTAGCAGGGTAGCCATAAGGGTTAAGTACGGGTTTGGTTGATTGCCGTGCTGAGGAATGTGGACTGACCAAAATAGGGATTTTGTTCCCCATAAGATGGGAGATATCTTACTGGCACCCTCGATGAGTCTGTCCAAGGAAAGAGTGGCCACTCAGTATATTGGGACTTACTCAAGGAGATCGAGAAAGTAAAGGTTTGGATCATGGATGACTTTCATGTGCCTGATCCATGACCAAGATATCGTAGAACAATAGGGTCGGTGTCAAGGAGGTACGAAGGTTAAATCTGTTTTGGTAACAAACGATCTCTCACGTGTTTTGGGTAGTCGTGATGGCTTGCTAGAGTTCGCTCACGACTTGTAGGACATGGGGATGACCTACTGCCAACTTCACGTGGGGCCTGCTGGGTCACACACGAGCAGGATTAGAACACACTTTATAAGGGACACGAATTAGGGTAATTCGTGGGTCACTCCGGTGGCCTAATTTAAGACACAGAGGAAATGTCTGGGACATTATGTCTTGTCTTAAATTTTGTACAGTTTAAATAATTGGTAAATGATTAATAGAGATTAATTATTTACAATTGAAATATTAGGAATAATAAATCAAATAAGTTTCCTAAAAGTTAGGAGATTATTGATTTATAAAATTCACTAATATTGGCATAGAGGGTGGCGCCTCTTTTAAGAAGATTTAATTAATAAAAATGTTTTATTAATTTAAATCATGAGTTTGAATTTGAATTTGAAATTCAAGATTTGAATTAAGATATTGGGGTAATATTTTAATTCAATAAAGAATTTAAATTCAGAATTCAAAATTTGAATTAAAGATATTATGGTAATATTTTAATTCAAAAACATTGGGATAAAATAAGTTGGTTATGACTTCCTAATTTTAGGAGTTACTTTTTATTTATAAAATTCCCTTAAAATTGAAGGTGTTAGGCGCCTATCTCATGGTGGGTCCCATTGGAAGATTTGATCTTCCATTTGATTCTCTGAGATAGCAATTTGAATTTGAATTAAAATATTATGGTAATATTTTAATTAGATATTCAAGTCTTAAAAATACGACATTATTGTAATATCATGATTTTATATTTATAAAATTACCATAATTTTGGTAATTATATATCTAAGAAAGTCGCCTAACACACATACACATGTGAGAAACCCTAATTCACTTTGGCAAGTCGATTTTCATCCTTGTTGAGAGAGAAAATGCGCCACCCACCTTCCTAGAGAGAGAAGTCGAATTCTCCTAAGGAGTTAGAGAGAAATTCGAAGTTGTGGGTTGCTAGGGTTTTTGAGAGAAGAAGAACAAAAGGAGTTTTGTTGCTGTCTTCTGCTCTATTGCGCCACCTAGCCTGAATTCAAAGAAGGAGTTCTTGAGTTCAATAACTGTAGATTCAATCCCTAGTTTCTTTGGAGAAAGAAACAAGAAGGCTAGCACCTTGTGTTCGGGAAACTGTTCGTGTGGATTACCGGTGGAGGAAGGACGTGGAAACGGACTTCTCAGACTCGCCAAGTTTAACCATCCGATTGAAAGCTTGAGGTATAACACTTTTCGTATCTGGTTTTAAATTCAACTAGCGGATCTCAGGGTGGGAAATTCCTGGGGAGCGCAATTTTTTTTATTTTACTTTTGCTTCCGCTGCGTGTTTTGCCCCGGGATTTCCCAACAGTGGTATCAGAGCCACGCTAGTCCTGGATTTAAAATCATATTTTGTGTACATGTGATGTATGCTTGGCGTGTTTTACCTGTCTCAATCTTGTTTTTGGTTTTACGAAAAAATCCACCGAATATTTTTCTTAAAATTGAATCTACAAGAAAAGGTGCAAATTTATGTATGTGATACATAAAGAAATCAATTGGATTGATTTGAAAAGTTTTCTTGTAAATTTAGGCCAAAGTCGAAATTCCCATATAATTATGATTAAAAGTGTTTTAATTATAATATTATGTGGGTGACTGAAAATTTAATAAAATTATGAATTTTAAAATTTTTGGGTCAATAATTAAAATTCTTGAATATGATTCCTGAATTTTATAATTATTGATAATGGGCCTAATTTCAAGAAAAAGGCATGTTAAAATTGCACAACCCTAATTTAAACACCTACAAAAATCGTTTTTGATATGTGTTGCAAATATATCGTGTTTGACATGATTGTATGAATTGTTCATATATGTAATTGTGTGGTGTTGGATATGGCTCTAGGTTTTTGGTGTATACGGCCTGCGTGTTGTCTCCCTCTATCCGATGTAATTTTACTTTTCAGTTTATACCTCAATGTAACTGGGGTTTACTCTCTTGTAATTTTACTTTTCTTTTTAGAAAAATTCTCTCATTGGCTTGGGATAATTATTAGGATAGGTGGGCCATATCTAAACACGATATATATCTGTTTTACATTTAGGACGCGATTTTAACATGCTATTTACCCCGTTTTGGCGCAACAACCACGTATACGATACGAGCGTGGGATTTTGCATATGATGCAAGATCCGTGCACATGTTTATATATGTATGTGATACATGGGGTGATAAACATGTGGCATGACTCGTTTAATTTTAAAAGGAGTTTTGAAATTAAACTATAAAAACAGAACTTATTTTAAATATCAAACCCTTTTAGAAAATCTTAAGTTTTAATGCCATCAATAAAACACCCTGTTGAAATCTTGTTCATCGTAGAGCGGTGATCGCCCTCCGCGACACGTATCTGCCTTGACCTTGAGGAGACACGGGTGGATGGGGGTTTTCAGTTCGACGCCCATTGAAGTCTTGGATCATTAAATGCGGTGATCGCCCTCCGTGACACGTGTTGAAGTGAGGCCTTGATGATATGGGGCTGGTCTTCGACCTCGTCGTTTGGGCCTTTCCATTCACAAGTTTTATTGTGTGACTTAATGGGGTTATCAAAACGGTTTTGGACCTCAAGGCATTAGATGGGATAAACTGTTGGGAATCCTAGGCGCCTAAGGCAGCGGAAGCAAAAATAAAATTAAAAAAAAAAAACGCCTAGGTCCTCTGATTCCCGAACGGATTCGCTAGTAGAATTTAAAACTTTTGGTTAGTGTTATACCTAAGAGTTTCAAATCGATTGGTTGAACGGGGCGAGTTCCACGGAGTCCACTCCCAGAGTTCTCCCTCTGCCAGTAATCCACACGAACAGTTTCTTTGAACACCGAGGTGCTAGCCTCCAATTCTTTTCTCCAAAAGAATTCTGGGACCAATCTACAGACCTCTGATTCCAAGAACTCTTCTTGAATCAGCAACTGGGGTGGCACTTAGAAGAATCCCCCCACAAGAACTCCTTCTTGCCTATTCTTCTCTCAAAACCCTAATTATAGAGCAAAGTCGAAATCTCTCTCTAACTCTTAGAGAAAGTCGACTTTCTCTTTAGTGTGTGCAAAGGAATTTTTCTCTCTCTAACTCTTAGGAGGAAAAACAAACTAGGGTTTTTGTGTATTCTCACCCTTGGGCAAGTCGACTTGCCCCCTTTAAATAGGGAGATATTTTGGTGATTTAATTATTCCTAAAATAAAGATATTCTGATAATATAATTATTTTAGGCCTTGAATTGATAATTATAATATTACTCTAATATTATATTTAAATTCAAAATGCAATCTTGGAGAATCAAATTGAGAGATCAAATCTCCCAATGGGACCCACCAAAATGGCGCCTAACTCCCTCAAATTATCCTTGGAATTTTATTAATCAAAAACTTCCTTATTTTTTGATTCACCAAAGATTCTGAGAGATATTCACCAAATCTTTTGAATTCAAATCTCCATCAAATCTTTTGAATTCAAATATTATTTGAATTAATAAAACATTTTTATTTATCCAAATAATACCCCAAGAGGCGCCACCCTCCGTAATATATTTTGGAATTTTATAATTCAATAATCTCCTAAGTCTTAGGAACATTATCTGAATTATTTTCCTAATATTTAAATTGTCTATAATTAATCTCATTAATTATATAAACAATTATTAATATTTAAATTTGTCCCACAAATCTAAATATCTCATCTGTAGATTAATTAAGACAAGACATAATGTCCCAGACATTTCCTCTGTGTCTTAAATCGTGTCACTAGCGTGAACCACGAATTAACCCTAATTCGTGTCCCATTCAAATGGTGTTCAGTACGCAGTAGGGCCCCACGTGAAGTTGGCAGTAGGGCATCCCCATGACCTACAAGTCGTGAGCGGACTCTAGCAAGCCATCACAACTACCCAAAACACGTGAGTTATCGTTTGTAACCAAAAACGACGTAACCTCAGTACCTCCGTGTCAGAGATCCGATTGTCCTACGATATCTTGGTCATGGATTAGGCACAGGTATGTCATCCATAATCCAAACCAAAACTTTCTCGATTCCCTGAGTAAGTCCTAATTCTTGAGTGGCCACTCCTTTTCCTGGACAGACTCATCGAGGACGCCAGTTAGATATCTCTCATCTAATGAGGGACAAAATCCCATTTTGGCCAATCCACATTCCACAGCAATGCAATCAACCAGACCCGTACTCAGCCCGTATAACTACCCTGTTACGGGCAGCGTTAGATTAAGCCACAGGCTGACAACTGCAACGCCAGAATAGTCATTGACCTCAGGTCTGAGTATATGTTTGGTCCTCTGGTGGGACCGTGGCTCCTTGGCTTGTGCAATAACGCCACTATTGTCACAAAACAGGGTTACGGGATCAGAAATGGTCGGAACCACTCCAAGCTCGGAGATGAACTTTCTAATCCACACAGCCTCCTTTGCCACATCCGATGCTGCAATATACTCGGACTCCGTTGTAGAATCAGCGTTCGTGCTTTGCTTGGAACTCTTCCAGCTCACGCTGCCACCGTTCAGGAGAAACACATATCCTGACTGCGATTTAAAGTCATCTTGGTCGGTTTGGAAACTAGCATCTGTGTAACCCCTTACACATAGCTCTTCATCAGTTCCACCGTACACCAAGAATTCATCCTTAGTCCCTCTCAAGTACTTAAGGATATTCTTGACAACGATCCAATGATCCTCACCAGGGTCTTGTTGGAATCGGCTCGTCATACTTAGGGCAAATGACACATCCGGTCGAGTACATAACATGGCATATGGAATTCCACTCATGCGCCTTTGCTCAACGAGTGTCTTCGGACACTGTTTCTTGCTCAAGGTCAATCCATGATTTATAGGGACGAATCCCTTCTTGGATTCCTGCATATTGAACCTCTTCAATACCTTATCCAAGTTTGTACTCTGACTCAATCCGAGAAGCCTCCTAGATCTATCTCTATAGATCTTAATGCCTAGGATATAGGCAGCTTCTCCCAAGTCCTTCATTGAGAAAGATTTTCCTAACCAAGATTTTATAATCTCTAAGGTTGGAACGTCGTTTCCAATGAGTAGTATGTCATCGACATGTTGGGAAATCACAGAGGGAGCGCAGCGGAAAAATTAAAATTTTAAACTAAAATTCGATAAAACTAAAATGCTAACTCTGTGATTCCTTCCAGGATCCACTAACTATGTTTATACTAAGTAAGAAAAGATGTTTACCCAGTTTCAATCGGTGACTTATCGTGTTCGCGAATTTGAGAAGTCCACTGAGTGTCCTTCCTCTACCGGTGATCCACACGAGCAGTTTGGCAGATGCCTAGGTGCTAGCCTCCTTCACTTCTTCCCAAGTGAATATAGGAACTATATCTATGATTCTTGAATAATCAAGAAGTGTTCTTGATTATCAAGATTGATTGGGCTAGGCGAATTTTCACTCTCAATAGAAGCTCTAGGCGAAATTCTTGGTCTAACCAAGAATTGATGTGTGTTGTGAATTGTACTTGAGATAGGCGCCTAGTGCCTCTATTTATAGTGTTCTCATTCCTAGTTTCAGGGAATCCTAATCCAATTAGGATATCTCTAAGATATTGGATATTCAAGATATCTCAATATATCTTTTGATTTATAATATTAAACTTAATATTATAATTCAAAATTAAATGGGCAAATCGAATTTGACTTTTAAAGATCAAATCTTGAGATCAAATCTTTATTTGCTCAAATCCTATCAATAATTTCCTAATTTTTAGGAAACTTATTTAATTTATTTATTCCCTAATATTTTAATTGTAAAACTATTTAACAATTAATTTAAAATTAAATTTGTCGAACAAATTTAAAACTCAATCATAGATATTTATTTAAGACAAGTTTTAATGTCCTAAGACATTTAACTATGTCCTAAATTGTGTCACCTAAGTGACTCACGAATTAACCCTAATTCGTGTCCCAAAAATTAGCATCTTGATCCTGCTCATGTGTGACCCAGCAGGCCTCACGTGAAGTTGGCAGCAAGTCACCTTTATGACTCACAAGTCGTGAGCGGACTCTAGCAAGCCATCACGAATACCCAAAACACGGGAGTTATCGCTTTAACGACTTAACGATTTTAACCTAAATACCACAACTTTCTCGATTTATTGAGTTAGTCCCAATTCCCAGCGTGGCCACGCATTTCTTGGACAGACTCATTGAGGGCGCCAGTTAAATATCTCTCATCTTAAATGAGGGACAAAATCCCATTTTGGTCAACCACATTCCTTTACACGGTAATCAACCAAACCCGTACCTAGCCTGTATGGCTACCCTGCTACGGGCAACGTTGGACTAGGCCAAAGTTCGACAACTACAATGCCGCAATAGTCAAGACCTTAGGTCTAAGGCTATCATGACAGGTGTACAGGAGAGGCTCGCTTATGACTAAACCCATGCAGGACTCTCCGGGTCGGTCCAGCAA
>QANZ01006958.1:0-55096 GCA_003254925.1 Chamaecrista fasciculata
TTTAACTTGTAATTAAAAAGAATGGTTTTTCTTTATTTATTTACGAATTCACTTATATAACACATAGGCTCCGTTTGGTACACCAGCAAAGACTTTTACATTGTAAAAGGGCACAAAGTCCAAGATTTTCATGTGTTTGGTATGGTAATTTGAGGGATGTAAAGTGGATTACAATGTAAAGGGCTTTACATTACATATGCCATTTTTCTTTACTTCACATCTCTGATGTAATCCAAGTCTACCTAAGGAATTATGGTAGAATTCCTAATTTGCCCCTCTCACTCCCATCCCATCTCCTCCCCAAATGGTGAACGGCGGCGGCGGCGGCGGTGCACGGCGGCGCCGACCACCGTGGATGGTGGCTCCGACCACCGTTCACGACGACTCCGACCACCGTGGACCACCATGCACGGCGTCTTCGACCACTGTGTACCACCGTGCACGGCGGCGCCGACCACCGTAGACGGCGGTGGTAGGCGGCGGTCTGGTGGTGGTTGTGGGAAGGGCATTTTTGTCATTTTTTTCTATATCTATTTTACTTTCCCTCCCATACCTTTTTATACCAAACACTTTCAATTTTTACCTACTTTACATCCCCTCAACTACTTTTCCTTTCCCTCACAATTTTTCCCTTGTAAAACCCTTTCCTTTACATACCTGCAATGGTACCAAACGGAGCCATAAGAAAAAGAATTGTTGATCTCAAATCCCCAAAATAATTTTAGGACTAAAATAAAACTGACTCTATAATTGGAGGATGAAAATGAATATTCGATCTATATTCTTAGTACACCGCACATTTAGTGAATAATTTATGTTTAGTACATCGATTCTGAGATTCTCTCGCACTCAAATCCTCAAACTTTGAAGAGACGCTACCTACTTCTCTCTCACTCCCTCGCAATCACACAATTCACAATTTCACACACACCCAACAAACAAAAAGCAATACCCCCATTTCCTTCAATCTTCCTTCTTCTTCTTCTTCTTCTTCTTCTTCTTCTTCTTCTTCTTCTTCTGTTTCCAATTCATAATACTTTTTTTCCCGATCCCACATTAAGCTTCACAAAAACAGCCATAGAAATCTCTTTAATTTCCATCACGAAACTGCGATAATCAAATCAAATATGCCCAAGTTGGCTCTTAAGCCTGGAAGCAGACCTCCATGGGTAGGTCTTGCAGCTGCAGCATGGGTCCAAATCGCTTCTGGAAACACCTATAACTTCCCTCTTTACTCTTCTGCTCTCAAACATGTTCTATCACTCAATCAGCAACAAGTCACTATTCTCGGAGTAGCCAATGATATTGGGGAGAACGTGTCTTTTCTTCCTGGTTTTGCCTGCAATAAGCTTCCTCCTTGGGCCCTAATTCTCATCGGTTCTGTGCTTTGTGTCTTGGGTTATGGAGTCATCTGGCTCGATCTTAACAAAATCATAAACTTGCCGTTTGTTGTGGTAAATCATTAGCTGCTCCATCCTTTTTTTTTTTTCATCAAATGTTTGACTGTTTGTTTTGGTTAAAATAAGTATTGGTTGGATTGGAATAAGATTTAGTGTTAGCTTTTTAAACTGTGTTGAAAACCTTGCCATTTGTATGAATCAGATTTGTCTCACTGTTAGTAGTTTAGTTGATTTACAAATTTCTCCTGGCGTGTTTTTGAATCTATCTGATCAATTATCATACTTGTGAAGTAGTCTGTTTAGTAACTTTATTATCATAGAACAGAGTGAACAGTTCAATCAGAGGAAGTAGTTTACGAGTTCATTTGAAGATACACTACTATGGTTAAAAAATTCAACTTTGGGGCAATCAATATAAGGAATTTGTATCAGTTTCCAAAGTAATCAGAGATATTATATAATGTGACAAGAAATTCAGTTCTGATGACTAGTGACCATCTAGGGAAATGCATTAATTATTCAGAGTCAGGGATCTGATGCAGGATTAATTAAACTCATTCATAATAATCCAAGTTAGATCACTAGTGTGGTTTAGTCTATGTAATTGATGGACTTGAACGAAAACTTCTTTGTAGATCTGCACAATTTTTGAAGGAACATTTCATCTTAGCTTCTAAAAACAATATAGTGGCATTCTGCTATTTCCATCTGTCCAGAGCTTGAAAGCTGTACTAAAGGATCGGATGAATGAAACTGCAAAATTGTAATGGATCCATAATGAATCTGGTTTGATATCAGTTTGTCTCTATTCACTTCATTTGATAATGAGTATGATTGCTTTCTGAACTACCAAGTGTTCTAATGAATCGGATGCTTTTCAATAAAATGTTTTGGTCATATTTGTCATCATAGTCTCTTAGATTTCGTTATTGCTGATTAGTTTTTCTCCCCTTCTTTGTCTTCCTATTCGCTCCCATTTTGTTTCTTACAATTTTCTTCAGCAGTTCTTTTCCATATGGAAAGGGTATATATAGACAATACTGAATCCGAGTTTTTCATTCATTTTTTAATCTATATGCTTTTCTCTTGACTTGATTTCCAATCAATATGAGGTAGCTGCTTCTGCTTCTGTCAGTTTATTTGTTTTACCATTCTATTATTCTTGCATGCATATGAATGTCTAACCTCTTTGTCTCCCATCGGTTTGCAGTTATGGGTTGCACTTTGTTTTGCCGCAAATGGCGGTGCGTGGCTTTCAACAGCCACACTTATTACTAACATGAGGAACTTCCCTTTCACTAGAGGCACCATTTCCGGCATTCTTAAAGGTTATGTGGGGATTAGTGGCGCAGTGTTTACATTGATATATAGCTTGTTGCTAAAAGAGTCTGCTTCAAGACTTTTGTTGTTTCTTGCAATTGGAGTTCCTTTTGTATGTTTAGCTTTGATGTACTTCATTCGGTCTTGTGCTCCTCCTTCTGGGGAAGACTCCTCAGTTCATGTCCACTTCATTTGGGTACAAGCTGCAAGTGTTGTACTTGCCATCTATGTTCTCGTCGCCACATTTTTGTATCAGACTATTTCCTTTAGTGATACTGTTTCATACATCTTAATTGCCATAATGATTTTACTTCTGATGGCTCCACTTGCAATTCCTGTTAAAATGACATTATTTCCAGCCAATCCAAAGAATAAGGGACCACAGAATGGTTCTTCAGGTCAGCTGGTATCGGATGATCCAAAGAAGGGACCACAGTATAGTTCTTCGGGTCAGCTGGTATCGGATGATGATTTGACCCATTTAGATCCATTGTTGACACCATCTTCCTCGGCTGCAAATCTTGGAAGTTTTCAAGAAAGTGAGAATGTTTCGGATATTGATTTACTTCTTGCAGTGGGGGAGGGAGCAGTGAGGAAGAAAAGAAAACCGAAAAGGGGTGAAGATTTCAAGTTCTGGGAAGCTATGGTCAAAGCTGACTTCTGGCTTCTTTGGTTTGTTTATTTTTTTGGGGTTGGTTCTGGAGTAACAGTTCTTAATAATTTAGCTCAAATTGGAGTGGCTCTAGGTGATGACAATACAACCATATTGCTCTCGCTCTTTAGCTTCTGCAATTTTGTTGGTCGTCTAGGTGGTGGTGTTGTTTCTGAACACTTTGTCAGGTATTTTACTCATCTGACCATATATAGACTTTAAAAAGAAGAGTATTTTCTTTCAATTATCTACACAATTTGAACTTGGTTCTGTTAGTTGTGATTAACTAATTATGTTATACTTGTTTGGGGTATATATGTTAATGAGGTATTTTTCATGACAGGTCCATAAGACTACCTCGAACATTTTGGATGACTTGTACACAGATAATTATGATCATAGTATTTATCCTTTATGCTTTAGCTTTGAAGGGCACTCTTTATGCTGCAACTGCTTTGCTCGGAATCTGCTATGGCGCTCAATTCTCTACAATGGTCCCAACCATGTCAGAGCTTTTCGGTTTAAAAAACTTTGGTGTTATTTGTAGTGTTGCAGGGCTAGGCAATCCAATTGGTGCCCTTCTTTTCTCTGCTTTGCTTGCCGGTTATGTTTATGACGCGGAAGCTACAAAGCAAGGAAGCTCCACCTGCTATGGTCCAGATTGTTACAGGCTCACTTTTCTGGTTTTGGCTGGTGTATGCGGATTGGGAACTATCTTGAGTATAATCTTGACGGTTAGAATTCGGCCAGTTTACCAAATGTTGTATTCTGGGGGCTCATTTCGCCTTCCCCAATCTTCAGATCACTGATGAGTGGAAACCTCATCTTCTAGGAACAAGATGTACCAATATTACAGAGGCATAGTTCATCGTGATACAGAGAGACTATCCAGGTTTCGACTTTTTGTTTGAGTTTTGGAGGAATTACATAATTTATGACCCTTCAGAATGTTATGAATGATGCAATACTTTTGGGTCTTGATTAGTGAACCCTCAAAATTGTAGCTGTGAAATATAAAACTACTGAATGTATCAGAAAAGACCGGTAATATTTGCATTATTCCAAGTGGATTAATTCACAGAAGGGTACACCATTATTGTCTTTTAGTGTCTCTCTAAGGATAGAATCCCTAGTCTCTACATTTTGGTTTCTATCTGCCGAATTACTCTCATTATGTCCAATTAGTTCTGATAATTCTGTTGTCATTTTATAATTTACTTGTTCTATATTAGTATAGAAAAATTTTGTTCTTGGAGACAAAATTTCTTGTCTTGGGAGGAAATTGTGAAGTACAGCTTGAATTTTATATATATATATATATATATATATATATATATCTTTGCGCTTACTCCTATTATTCTAGTCAAAGAAGTGTTTCTTTAAAATTGTTCATCAGTACTTTGGGAAGTCACAAAAAGTACCAAAAGTTACAATGGTTGATATGAATTTTGATGCCATGGGAGAAGTTCAAAGTGCTTTTTTTCTTCTCTCTCTCTCCAAGGCTTATGGCCTCAAACTGCATAAAGTAAACATAATCTATAAAGATCTATCTTCTGTCATGTGAATATGAGATGCTCTTGTCTGCTTTTGTAGAGACTCATTCTGATACTCATGGAAATTAACCCTTAAAAAATTGGACATGGGGCCTCACTGTTCATCATAAGATGTTGCAGTGACTACAACTTGGGGAAATTTTCTGCATTAAAGTCCTGATTTTTTTTTTTTTTTGAATTAATGGAGTCAAATACAACTTAAAGAAGGCAGGTTGTATAACCTGCTACATTTAACTTAAGGAAGTTAAAGAAACTACTATCAATAGTGGCATACGTATGCTTGAAACTGACATGCTGAAAATTTGTGGAAATGGATTTGATGTCAAGAAGGACAATTGCATTGGCAGAAGAGAGTTTGTGATCATGAGAGAAACATTTGATCACCTCCATCCTTGGGCACCAGAGGTCGACATAGCCGAATCCTTGAGCGAGTAAAACCTGCAAAAGTCTCCTAATTAGGAGAAGAATGTTAGTGAGGATACAGTGAGAATAGTCATAAGTGGATCCCAGGATCATATTTTGGAGACCATCTCTGTAATCGCAATCAGCAACACCTCTTTTCCTAACCATTTTCCAACTCTGACCATCAATGAGGACATTTATGGAGTAGGAGTTAGGGGGGGTGGGAGTATGATGTATGATGCAAGTCTTCATCACAGGGTCTTTCCCTGATTTTCGAGCACGAGTTGTTTCTAGTGCCATAGGCATTATGGTCCTTCCAGATTTTGTCAGCAAGGGAGATCACCTGATCTGGGTTATCCTTGTGTCTCTTGAAGATGAGGTTGTTCCTGGAAGTGTAAATGGACCAGCACATGACAATGACATATTGAAGGCTAATGGAATGACTGGGGGGGTTGTCCTTGTCGTAGTTGTTGATGAGTTGAAACAGATGCGGAAGGAGATTTCCAATTGACCATACATCTATTCTGAGGTTTAAATGACAGCCAAACCAACATGCTCTAGCAAAAGAGCAATCCACTAGAAGATGATTGGTGGTTTCTATATGAGGGCAACCAAAAACACATGTACCTTCAATCCTAAGATTTCGCTTCAGAAGATTCTCACCAGTTGGAAAGGCATTGTGAAAGAGTTGCCAAAGGAAGCAAAGGATCTTTGGGGGAAGGTCTGTACTCCAAAGTTTTCGCCAGTTCAGGGAAATGGAGTTGTCAGTTGTTGTAGTATTGTTGCCGTGATTCATGCAGATAATAGATTTATAACCTTCTTTAACAGAGTAATTGCCATTTTGTGATGGTTTGAAGATGAGCCGATCAAGGGTATTACATGTAGAGGTAATGGTTTTGGTGATGGTGTTAGCATCTTCAGCAGAAAAAATGGATCTAACAACATTGTTCTTCCAGCAGCCATGAGTGTCAATCAAGTCACTAACTAGTTTCAAATTTTCAGGGTTATGAATAGGTTGAAACCAGTTGGCGCTAGAGATGGGGATTTTATTACCATTACCTACCTGCCATTGGAATAGGTGTTTGATATGCTCAAAGGATTTGTGCATACCTTTCCATCTTGCAGAGGCATCAGCAGGGCACTTAAGTGTATCACTGTTGGGACCAGGTCCATACTTGTGCAGCAAGATCCTGCTGTAAAGCGTATCAAGTTCAAAGAAAAGCTTGGAGACCTACTTTACAAGGAGAGCTTGATTGAAGTCTAAGGAGTTTCTGATACCCAAGCCACCATTCTGGATCGGCATACAGATTTTTGACCACTTAATCATGTGAAGACAATTTTGGTTGTGTCCATGTCTCCATAAGAATTTGTTGATGATCGAGTCACATCTTTTAGCTTGGCTTATGGACAACTTGATATGGGAGAGGTAGTAGGAAGCTAGGGAGCCCAAGACTGATTTTATAAGAGTAATTCTTCCTGATTTTGAAAGCAAATTCCTTTGCCATCCCTGCAGCCTATTCTGAATAGTCTCAAGAAACTTGTTGAAAGATTTCTGGGTGTTGTTAGGCCCATCAACATAGTTGCCAAGATATAGACCAATATCTTTGGAGTGCCACAATTTAGAGTCTTTGTCATGAGTTTGACAAATTTTTTAGGGGTGTTGGGGCTGAACACACAAACTGACTTACTGTCATTGACATGGAGGCCTGAGCAAGAAGCAAAGTTCTGGAGAACCATCTTGATTTGCTAGCAGGAGTGTAAATTTGCTTTGAAGAACATCAGGCAGTCATCGGCATAAAGTAAATGAGTGAGGCTAGGGCCACTCTTGGAGATCTTAATACTAGTAATGTTCCTGTCTTTTTTCCATTTTGAGCAGCTTAAGAGACACTACATTGAGACAGAGAAGAAAGAGATAGGGGATAGTGGATCCCCTTTGTCTCAAGTCACAGTTAGGTGTAATAGGGTGAGTTGAGATACCATTGAAGTTGACTTGAATTCTGGTAGTGGTGACACATTGTTTGATGAGGTTGATCCAAACAAGTGGGAAGTCCATTTCTTTCAATACAATGAAAAGGAAATCCCAAGAGATCTTATCAAAAGCTTTTGCAAAATCAACTTTATACCCACACCAGTAATTTTTGGCTTTCTTCTGCTTGTTAAGGTTAGGGGTGTCAAACGGGCTAGGCCCGCAAAGGGCCCGCCTCTTGGCGGGCTGGGGCGGGCCAGCCCGTTTAAAAACGGGCTTTGAAAACTATGCTCGCAGACCGCCCATCAAAGCCCGCGGGTTAAACAGGCTGGTCCGCGAGTTTTTTTTTTTTTACTAAAACTATTTTTTTTGGCTAAAATTATTATTTTTTTTTTGCCAACAGGCCAAAAACAATTATTGGGCCAAATATGTTTTTTTTTTTGACAAATTTTTTTTTTGTTACTACCTAGTGCAGATTTTTTTTTGTTCATAGGCCCAGTTTTTTGTTAAAAATACAAAAGCCCGTTTAAGCCTGCGGGTAGCTCGCCCCGTACTCGTTTAGCCCACGGGCTAAACAGGCCAGCCCATTTAGGCCCGCATTTAAACAGGCTTATATTTCGAAGCCCAAGACCGCCCATTTAGCGGGCGGGCCGGGCCCGCGGGCTTGGGTCCATTTTGACATTCCTAGTTAAGTGATGCATCATTTCTCCAGCTAAAATGATGTTATCCGAGATGCTTCTTCCTTTCACAAAAGCATTTTGGAGGTCTGTGATGAGAAGGGGCATGAGATGTCTGATCCTGCTGGCTAAAACATTAGAAATGATCATGTATGCCACATTGCACAGACTGATTGGTCTGTAGTCACCTGGAGTCTCAAGGCATTCTTTTTTGGCAATCAGAACTAAGTTTGTGTAGTTTAAGGCTTTTAGGATGTAGTCTGAATTGAAGAAATTTCCAACCATGTCATAAACATCTTGTTGGACAAGCTCCCAATAATGCTGGAAGAAGGAGATAGAGAAGCCATCTAGTCCAAGTGATTTGTTACCATCCATTTGGAAAACAGTAGTTTCAACCTCCATTTTTGTTATAGGGAGGGTAAGACATCTTTGCTGATCAGGGCTTAATTTGGGGAGGTTAATCTTTTGCATAAAATCCAGGGTTTTGTTGAGGTGATCCTGGGTGTTATGGAAGGTATGATTAGAGTAAAGATCAACAAAGTAATCTTCGAGAATGTGCCCCATATCCTCCTGAGAGGAATGCCAATGACCAGTGTTATCTTTGAGGGCTAGAATTATGTTTTTATTTCTCCTATGTTTGACCATGGAGTGAAAAAATCTGGTGTTTCTGCCACCATCTTTAGCCCACTGCTGTTTGGCTCTTTGTTTCCAAATTTGATATTCACTATCCTGAAGATGTTCTAAGGCAGCTCTTATTTCAACCTCTTTCGAACATGAGTCATTAACGTTCAGGTTATTTTGAATAAGCCTCAGTTCACTCTCGAGTTCTCTTATCTTCTTGGGGATGCTACCTATGTGAGAAATGTTCCAGTTTTGAAGAGAAATGGAGATAATCTTGAGCTTACTCACCAGTTGGTAGGCAGTTGAACCTTGTTGAGAATACATCCAATGGTCATGAACAATGTCATGACAAGCAGATTCTTTAAGCTAGTGGTTTTCAAACCTGAAAGTTCTTCTTTTTTTGGCACTATGATGGTTCCATAAATTTACCAGTATTGGGGAGTGATCTGATGCAAAGAGGGTCAGGGTGTTGCAGCTAGTGGTAGGAAAGGTGTCCAGAAAATCTTGGTCACCAAAAGTCCTATCGAGCCTTTCCCAAACTACACCTTGATTCCTCCTGTTGTTAGTCCAGGTGTACCAACCACCCAGAGTGTTAATCTCAAAGAGACCTCGATCCATTAGTAAATTATTGAAGGCCTATGCCCCTTTAGAGGAACTGCATTTACTGAGTTTGTCTCTGGCATGAAGAATTTGATTAAAGTCACCTAGAAGTAGCCAAGGTGAATCAGTGAGGTTGTTGGTGTGTAAGTGATTCCAGAGAATGTCCCTATCTTGTACTTTTGGAGGGCCATACACACATGACAAGAGGAATTCAGTTCCATTCAACATTACAACTTTACAAAAAATCCAGTTTTGAGAACTGGAGATTACAGTGAGCTTAACAGAAGCATCCCAACACAAAAGAAGCCCACCCTTAAGACCTATAGGGTCTACAACAAAGGAATTCAAAAGCATGAAACTAGAACCTAAGGAAAAACATTTAGTAGAAATACATTTAGTTTCTTGGATAAAGAAAATAGAAGGCTTAAACTGGGAAACAAGCTGATGAAGTCTTTTCCTTGCAGAGGGTTTCCCTAGTCCCCTGCAATTCCAAGATAGAAGACTCATGGGGACTTGGGAGCTGTTTGTGGGACAGCTTCTCCTAACCCAAGTAGACAATCCCCGAACATGGCAGCTAGATCTTCAATCCAGTGGTCCAAGCAATCTTCAGAGTATGCAGGTTCCTTCAGCTTCTAATTGGCACTTGTGCTTGGTCCTGGATCAAGTTCATTAAGAGGGGGAGAGTCAGTTGAAGAGGACAGATCCAGGCTTCGTTTCCTAGTAATCATGCCCAGGATGTTTAGCTTGATGGGATTTCTTCTTGCTCTTTTGGCAACCTCAGCATGGAGATCTTGAATGCAATCAAATCTTCTCTTTCTTGAGAGCTCAATCTCCTGGTTGAAGTACCCATTACTGTCAAAGAGGTTGTTAATGTTTCTCGGGATGTCCATGAGCCAAAAATCTCTAGTGGTGTGGTTTTAATCATTTTGCGACCAAATGAGGAGATTCCCATGCTCAGTGGAGTTGAGGATTCAGAATCAGCAGCAATGGAGACAAACTGTGAGCCATTCCAAAGGAGACCAATTTCCATTGTGTTCAATGGTGGGACAATGATTGGGAGGACAGGCTCGGGGGGGATTCAAGATTGATAAAAGGAATCATAGCTCCTTCTGTCAAATCATTCGTCCTGCTTGAGCTTCCTTGCTCAAAGATGGGAGGAGGAACTTCATCATGCTGCTCAGGGAAGATAGCAAATCTGTTAAGTGTTGGCATTTGAGTGTACTCAGGAGGATCTAAGGCCCATCTGCCATTTGAAATAGCAATTTCCCCATCTTCCATCTGTGTCAGGAACAGAGCCTGTGCAGGGTTGTTGATGGCCTCAGAGTTTGTGAATGGAGTGGGTGGAAGAAGAGGATATATGCTGTGAGGGTGTCGCCTGTCAATCCTGTTCCAGGTATAAGCAAGGATTTCAGGGTCATCTGATTCTTCGGGGTACATTGCAAGATCTTGATAGACAGGTGTTACATGAGTAGGTGCAGGCAAGGTGGTGGGCAGAGGGATGTTAATAGTGACTTGGTTCACAGCAGTATTGGGTCCCACAGCATGGAAAAAACAATAACACCAAAATTAGTACAAGTATACTCCGTTAATAAGTATTGTCACCATAAGAAATAGTACATTACAAAAGCTCAAATCCTTAATCAGAGAGAATCTAACCTTGTAATAGATCTAATTATCTATCACAAAACTCTTCCTATAAAGACGCTAATCTAGCACAAATTTTCCCTCCATCAAAGCTAAAGCACATGAACATGCAAAAGCAAAAGGAGACAATCTCATTACTGAAACAGACAAGGTGCCAAAAGTTTACCCAATCTGCATGACCCACTGACCACTAAAAAAAAGAATAATATATATAAAACCCCAGCAACAAGGAACATATTCAAATCTCACTCTCACCCATTAATTTAAAATAAGGGATGAAATTAGATTTACAACTTGAAAGTTGAAAGTGTCAATCTTGAAATGAAATTCACACAGACATAAACTGTTTAGATTCTACACACATTATGGAGTAAAATTGGGAGGATCCATATCCAATGAAGCGAACCACAAAGAAGAAAAAATTTGCTAAAATACACAAAACATCCCTGAACTTTAGTTATTGTACAAAAAAACTTTGAACTTTGAAAAATGACAAAAAATATCATGAACTTTTGATTTTTTTGCAAAAAAAACCCCTTCAATTTTACATTGATTCAAAATTAAAACCAACTATTGTTGTGGTTAACAATAGCAAAAAAATTAAGAATCTCTTGGTTTTTCCGAATAGAAGTGATTGTTTGCACAAAAATAAAAATTCAAATCAAATGAAATGAAAAAAACAAAGGAAAGAAACAATGAAAAAAACTGTGCGGCTAGTTAGTTAGAACAAAGTAATTATTACGCTGAAGCATTTGTTATTGGGTTTTGAAGCAGTTAGCCAGTGAAGTCAGAGATAGGGAGAGAGAGAAAGAGAAAGTCGTCCTAGGCAAGTGGGATGAAGGTATACTACACTTTCCCGACGCACCATTATCCTTTTATAACTCCTAATTAATTATTAAATTATATTTATACAATATTTATTTATATTTCTAATGATTTAAAGCAAAAAAGAAAAATTTACTAGTCCCTTCAATAACACTAGCATTCACTTTTGTTACTTAAGTTTCTTTAGTTTCACTTTAATCTTTTCAATATTGAAAAGCAATCAAATTTTTTTAACAAAATAAAAGTTCTATAAAATCTGCATTTTTTCTTCAACTTGAAGTGTAGTCAAGTTTCCAATACAGTGTTTTTAGGCTTTAGCCCTAAATTCCCAATTAAAAATGTGAAACTATAAGGTGAAATCTTTGGGCAAAATACCAGCTTATAATTGGATGGGCCCTCAGTATGTAAGACTGATAAAAAAAAGGAAAAGCATAAAGTCGATGAATCAAGAAGGTTGGGCCAGTGGATGGACAAAGGCCATATGGTAAGAGAAAGTTGCTGAGAGAGAAAGGGGGTGCATAGAAGTGGGCTGCTACACCTCTCTTCGGAGTCTGCTTATTCTTGGCTCCTTCATTGAAAGCTCCCACTCTTTCTTAAGGTCTTCTTTATTATGCATCTCTTCACTGTCCTCCCGTTCCTTCTTCTCAACGGCTTCTTCATCAAAGTAAATTACAAGTCTATTCTGATCATCTAGCCATAGAGCCTTTGCATGTGCTTTAATCCTACAATCATACTCTTTCTTGACTTTTTCAGTGTCCTCCAAAGGTTTCTCCAACTCATATTGACTTCTCTTTTCATAATATTTTAGCCGTTCTTGAAAGAATTCTTTAAGAACTCAATGCCAATATTGAGTTAAAGAAAATTTTAATATTTTAATATTAAAATTATTATCTATTCGATAACTCCTTAGTATTTTATATAATATTTTTTAATAGAATAAAATTTAATTAATTTATTAATCTTTGTAATTTATATTAATATTTTTCAGGGATTGGATCCTCTAGAGATCCTTTCCTCTAGAGTTCTTGTGAAGTTAGAGAGAGAAAGGAAGAAGAAGAGAGAGAAAATATGAAATTCATGAAATAAAAATATGTAAAATAGTATTTTCTCTTTCTCTCTTCTTTTCTCTTCCTTTCTCTCTCATACTTCACAAAAACTTTAAAGAAAGGAACTCTAGAGGATCCATTTCCTATTTTTCGTGATATATGTAATTTGAACCCTAAATCCTTTTCTTTCCAGCAATTACTAACCCAAGCTCACTATGTATTTTTTTTTTTCTTTTTATATGTATTTTAGGAGATATATTACCTTTTTATTTGTTTCTATCTTGTTGTTACATTTGGGAAGCAAATGTGATAAGCTTGATCCACTTGTAAAATGCATAAATTTGATATTTTCTTCTAGGTAAATTAGTACCTTGTGGTTTGGCTATACTTCACTTTGATACCCTGTGGTTTATAAAGTGATATTCTAGTACCTTGTGGACTGTTTTCCGTGAATACTTTGGTACCTGAGCTTTAATTCAGTTATAAAACTAATGGAATTTGATTTATTTAGTTGATTTATTCCTTTATGGCTAAAATTATATTTTGATCCTCCACATATTTATAGTTTTTCAATTTGGTCCCTCTTATTTTATTTCATTTACATTTACAATTTTTTAAAACCCTCCTCTCATTTTATTCTTTTTACTTCACTTATTTTTTAAGCTAAAATCACATTTTCGTCCATCAAACATTTATTTTTTTCAAATTGGTCCATGTTATTTAATCGTTTTTTAACATTTTAATTTTTTGAAAAGCTTTTTACCTAACTAATTTACCTCATGAAATCTTTTATGAATACTTTATTTATTAAAGTTTAAATTAAGTTTTAATCAATTTAAATACTATTATCTCTCCAATCTCATTATCTCCCTACATATTTTTATATGTTTTATAATTGTTTTTGTTCAACGTATGCATTTTATCTTATAATATTGATAATATATAAAGAAAAAAATATGTCAATATTCTATTTTTGTCCCTAATGCTTACCTAAAGTTCCATTTTGGTCCCTAATATTTTTTTGTTATGCTTTGTTATTTAATCTTTAATGTTTTATAAAAGTTTCATAATTGGCCCCTAATTATTCAATGTGGTTATATCTCTCTTGTTTGCTGATGACTCCAATTGGGTAAAGAAAAAACTTGTCAAATTTAATATGCAACTCTAATTTCATTGCGTTCGAGTTTAAATCGAAAGAGATATGACCATATTCAATTGTTATGGATCAAATATGAAACTTTTAAAAAATATTAAAGACTAAAACAAAACAAACAAAAAATATTAAGAATCAAAACATAAGAGACCAAAATAAAATTTTGGCCAAAAAAAATATATCGGCCCCCCTAACCAAAATTCTTGGCTCCGCCCCTGTATGTAATGATTGTGGTTGATTGAAATAGGTTTATAGATTTTTTTTTTTAATTTGTATAGAGGTAGAAATGGTAGGAAATAATGAGATGAGATGGAGATAATGAGATGAGATGATTGGTGTTTGAGTGTGGTTTGATTGGAATGATATCGAGATGAGATGATCTTGGAAAGCGTGAGGATGAAATATTTTTGGATGATGGGTTTTTGTTTCATCTCATTGGGTGAGATGATGGACCAAAATGAAAATAACAAAAAAATTATTTTAAGAAGACAATTTGGTCCATAAATTTATATTGATCCAATAATCAATCCTTAAGATGTGTAAAATCACGGGTCATCGAATTCATAATGTACTTGAAGTATTTGGGCACTATATCCTTTTCTCATTCCGTGTCAGTCGCGCAGCAATTGTTTGACAACCTCCAATGGTAAGTAAAAAAAGAACTAAAATAATCCATAATCTTGACAGTTAGAATTCGGCCAGTTTACCAAATGTTGTATTTTGGAGGAATTACATAATTTATGACCCTTCAGAATGTTATGAATGATACAATATTTTTGGGTCTTGATTAGTGAACCCTCAAAATTGTAGCTGTGAAATATAAAACTACTGAATGTATCAGAAAAGACCGGTAATATTTGCATTATTCCAAGTGGATCAATTCACAGAAGGGTACACCATTATTGTCTTTTAATGTCTCTCTAGTCTTTACATTTTGGTTTCTATCTGCCAAATTACTCTCATTATGTCCAATTAGTTCTGATAATTCTGTTGTCATTTTAAAATTTACTTGTTCTCTATTAGTATAGAAAAAATTTGTTGTTAGAGGCAAAATTTATTGTCTTGGGAGGAAATTGTGAAGTACCGCTTGAATTTTACAATATATGTATATATATATATATCTTTGCGCTTACTCCATTCTAGTCAAAGAAGTGTTTCTTTAAAATTGTTCATCAGTACTTTGGGAAGTCACTAAAAGCACCAAAAGTTACAATGGTTGATATGAATTTTGATGCCATGGGAGAAGTTCAAAGTGCTTTTTTTCTTTTCTCTCTCTCTCCAAGGCTTATGGCCTCAAACTGCATAAAGTAAACATAATCTATAAAGATCTATCTTCTGTCATGTGAATATGTGATGCTCTTGTCTGCTTTTGTAGAGACTCATTCTGATACTCATGATAATTAACCCTGAAAAAATTGGACATGGGTCCTCACTGTTCATCATAAGATATTGCAATGACTAAAACTTGGGGAAATTTTCTGTATTTTAGTCTTAACTAGGAAAATTTTCTGCATTTAAGTCTTGATAATATGATCATTTTTTATGGCAGGAAATGATTAAAAGAGTGTTGAAAAAACAATAACTACAAACTTGGTATAAGTATACTCCATTAATAAGTATTGTCATCATAAGAAATAGTACATTACAAAAGCTCAAAGCCTTAATCAGACAGAAGAATCTAACCTTGTAATAGATCTAATTATCTATCACAAAACTCTTCCTATAAAGACGCTAATCTAGCACAAATTTTCCCTCCATCAAAGCTAAAGCACATGAACATGCAAAAGCAAAAGGAGACAATCTCATTACTGAAACAGACAAGGTGCCAAAACTTTACCCAATCTGCATGACCCACTTACCACTAAAGAAAAAAAAAAAGAATAATATATATAAAACCCCAGCAACAAGGAACATATTCAATTCTCACTCTCACCCATTAATTTAAAATAAGGGATGAAATTGGATTTACAACCTGAAAGCTGAAAGTGTCAATCTTGAAATGAGATTCACACAAACAGAGACTGTTTAGATTCTACACACATTATGTAGTAAAATTGGGAGGATCCATATCCAATGAAGCCAACCACAAAGAACAAAAAAAATTGTTAAAATACACAAAACCTCCCTGAACTTTAGTTATTGTGAAAAAAAAATACTCTGAACTTTGAAAAATGACGAAAAATATCATGGACTTTTGATTTTCTTTTTTTTGCAAAACAATCCCTTCTATTTTACATTGATTCAAAATTAAAACTAACTATTGTTGTACTTAACAATAGCAAAAAAATTAAGAATCTCTTGATTTTTCCGAATAAAAGTGATTGTTTGCACAAAATCAAAAATTCAAATCAAGTTTCAGAGTTCAGGATATTTATTTGCACAGTAACTAAATCTCAGCCGAGTTTTATGTAATTTACCTTTGAGAGATAACAAAGGAAAAGGAAGAACTTCAATTTGGCTTTAAATCCTTGAACATAGTATCCCACCTGATCTCTTCAACAGCAGCTGACCAATACACATCATTATCTTCTTCATCATCTCCTTTCATCTTTTCTTCTTTCTGGAAACTATACAGCATAGGACTTGAAAATGAAAACCCATCAAGACCAGGAAGAGCAGGTACTATAGTTGAACTTCCATTAGTGAGCAAGAGCCTCTCTTGCTTATTATTGGCCATCATCATCTTCTTGTTTCTCTTCATCATAGAACTCTTCCACCTAGTACCATAGTTAATGTTAGACCTTGTTGGAACAACCACAAGAGCTGATGATTCTTCACAATGAGCCAATGTTCCAAAGTACTTAGCTAAGCACATCTTTGTCTTCTTGATAGCCACAATTAGCCTTGTAATTGCAAATGGGCTTTTTCTTCCCTTCTTCTCCTTCCTTGCAAGCTTGAGAATTTCTAGTCTGTGCTTGGCTATGGAGATGCCCATGCTCTGAAGAAACTCATGGTTGAAGTAAACAATGTCATCTTCTTCAAGCTCATTGTGAGCAAAGGCAAGACCATATTCATACACAAGGGAAGGCTCAAGGCCAGTTTTTGATAGCCATGAGAACCAGTCCATGGTGAAAGGAATTTAATCAATATGTGTGTGTGAAAAACGACTTGAGACTAAAGCCAGGGGTATTATATATATATAAAGAAAAACGGGGTGTGAGGGAGTTTAAAGAGAAAGTAAAAAGTAAATGGTTCTAGTCTAAAGAGTGCCTTACACTTTATAGGGAGGGTGACTGTGCTTATGCTTTTGTAAGTTGGGTATTAGTTGATCTTGGGAGTGACTAAAGAGAAAGTACAAAAGCTATTTTTTTTTCTCTGAATTTGTCTCTAAATTATGCTTTAGTTTTTAAATCATCAAAATATATAATTTGATCCTTGATTTTACATAAACGTCAATTATTTAGTCCATCCAAGGAGTAAGTGATTTGATATCATTTAAACCAAGTTCTGAATTTGAGACCTTATGATTACAACTACCTCTCTTAGAGACTAAATTGTAGTTTAAAAAAAAGAACAAATTACACTTTGGTACCTTGTTTTATGGACAAATTTTACTTTGGTACCATGTTCTTTGCATCGTTAACATTTTGGTACCCTGTTTCAAAAGTGACATTTTGGTACCTTATTCTTTGCACTGTTAACACTTTGGTACCTTGTTCTATGAACCGATTTCACTTTGGTACCCTGTTTTTTCACAATTTGTTACCTTATTCTATCTTTTTTTAGGGTACCAAAGTGTTAACGGTGCAAAAAAAGGGTGCCAAAATATCACTTTTGAAAGAACATAGTACCAAAATGTTAACAGTGCAAAGAACAGGGTATTAAAGTGTCACTTTTGAAATAATTGGATATCAAAATGAAATCGGTCTATAGAGCAGGATACCAAAGTGCAATTTACCCTTAACAAAATTAGGGACAAAAAAATGATTATTTTTTTTTTCGAAGAAAAAGCAAGAGGATATGTAGTGTGGGGTATGGAAGTGGGAAGCCATGTTCATGTTCCCTCCTAAAAGAGGGCAAGTGCGATCAGACTTTGAAGAGTGAGACCAAAGAATTAATTTTTAGAAATGTAATGCCATCAATCACGCTAAGGGAAAATAGTTGCCTGTGGACCACACCATTACTCGTTTTTGTGAATCTAGTCAAGATGGTAGTATATGTAATGGTCGTAGCATTATGGGCTTGAGTTTTACATGAGTCTAGGTCTAAATTTTATTTTGGTCCTTGAACAATATGGTGAACATTCGTTTTGGTCCTCAAAGTTCTTTGTTTTGTTTTTATTCTTAAAAATTTTCATTTATTTCACCGTTAGTCCAAACATCATTATGTTTGGCTTTGTCGATATCTCTAACCTAGACAATTGAGATGGATGAATTTTCTCTCATACATATCCGAATATGTAGTGACATAGAGAGAAAGAAAAATTAGCATTCTTACAAATTAGATATAAATTTGTCATTTTCTTTTGTTAGCCAACTAGTATTCAAGGCAACTAATTAGAATTTGACTCGCATTGCACACTTGTTGATCTATGGTGAGAAAGTAAAATTTTGTGACTTTTTTACTTTAAGAAGGAATATTTTTCTTACATTTTTTGTTAACTCAATTATTATAACATGAATGAGAGAAAATTGTCTAAGTTAAATGTTCAACTCAAAGATAATAAACAGAGAGAATTATGTTTCGAACTAATGGTTTAGCAAATGAGAAAGTTTAAGAACTAAACAAAACCCAAACAAAAAGTTGAAGGACTAAAACAAAGTTTATCTTATAATTCAAGGACTAAAACAAAATTTTAACTATTTTTTATGTAAAGACACAATCTTAACTACTATATATAATGCACCCATATAACATCTTAGGCTTAGCTAATGCATACAAAAGTTGCTCTATTTTCAACCTTGTGAGACACTTTGTGGAACATAATAGAGGCATTGGTTGAACTAGAAGCAAACTTTTGGTAATATATAGTTATACCAACCAAAGCATCAAGTAACTTGGATGTGTAACGTGTTCAAAGGATTTAAGTTCAATCAAGGCTTTCGCTTTCACTTTCGCTTTCCAATCTTCTCAACTATATATATAGTAGTTTTAAATCCCAGAAGAAGTAAAAAGAAAATAATGCAATAACAACAAAACCGTAAGAAATCATTGACAGTGGTCCCATAAATCATTTTTCTCAATAGGGTGAAGGGCTAAGAATTGATAGTTGAGAAAAATGATTTTTGAAAGATTAGTGAGATAACAACTTGATTCCTAAAAGATTATAATACATACATAATTAGTCCCTCAAAGATCAACATAATATACTTTTTAGTCTCTAAAAAATTAAAATGATATACTATTTAATCATATTTTTATGGACTAAATAGTATATCATTTTAATCTTTTAGGTACTAAACTATACATGTCAATCTTTTAGGGACTGAATTATCAATTTAGTGATATTTTAAATACCAAATTATTAGTTCACTCTAAATATAATTGAGTGTTACTCAATTCAATCTATTTCCTATCTATACAACTTACACACTCTTAAACCCATCCGATGTGAATGAATAAAGATTTGATGTCATGATAAACGAGGTACACTATAATGCTATAATATAAGATACTATAATGTAGAAAATCCAGAGTTATTAAAATCGGCCCGGACCGGCCGGTCCGACCGGTTGAACCGGGAACCGGCCATTAGGCCGGTTCGAGTTGTCTTAATAACCGGCCAGATAGAGAACCGGGCTGAACCGGCCAAAAATCGGTGAAACCGGCCTGAACCGGAGGCAAACCGGTTGAACCGGTCATGGTTTATTTTTTTATTTTCTTTTTTGTTTTTTGATTTTTTTGGTCTTTTTTTATAATTATGGGTCAAATATTAGAGAATGTTAATTATGAACCAAAATTTGATAGAGAAAGTGATCATAAAATGTCACTTGATATTATATTGTTGAACATTATGAAAATTGATTATCTCTATATTAATTCATGTTAATTTATGAAAATTGTATTAATTAATATATTAATGTTATAATTGTTTTTTTAACCTAATTATGAATATTTGAATTAAAATTTTATCATATATAGGTTTTTTATTATTTTTAATTTATTTATTTGCCAACGATCCGACCCCGGTTGGACTCCGGTTGAACCATTGAACCTTGAACCTCTCCTTCGACCGGTTCAATGGCCAGTCCGATTTTAATAACATTGAGAAAATCAGTTTGACATTTGCACTTAAGTCCTCTTTTATATTTTTCTCGACAAACTTAAAAAGTAAAAATTGAGAAAGTTATGAAAAATACCCATCTACACTATGACTTTGACTTGTGATATCAAAATGACTTTGGTTTTAAAGTGCCATCCATTAATGAGAATTATTCTTTATTTTTTTAGTTTGAAGGTTTCAAAACTTGCCATTAACAAAAGTTCTGACTTTTCTATTTTGATTTTGCTCATCCTTTCATATCACTCTAGGACATCAGTGTCGGTAGCCACACACACACACACATATATATATATATACATATATATCCCTAAAATCATCCTATTGTTTCATTAACTTCCAAAGAAACAAAAGTGAACCTGAAAGTAAGCGACAACTTTTTTTTGTTAAAGTGAATACATTTATTTAGATTTTGTAACAAAAAAAAATAAATTATAAGAAGCAATAAAAGATCAATTTTTTTATCTTTAAATGCATATTAAACAAATTACATTTATTACAGAGTGCAACAATGATCAACTATAGATTTAAATTTATGCCAAAAATATATATAAATAAAAAATAAATAACATTTTTTACAAAGTAAAAGTTGATATATCTCCTATATTTTTTTTTAGTGATTCAAATAACATTATAGACTAAATAATTTTTCTAAATAAAATCACATTTTTTTCCACCATGAAGAGCCACTTGCTCTGTAAAATCATGTGGCAACATTAATAAATGGATAATGGATTGAACACTATCCCTTGTCTCCCAGTGCACTATAAAATAGTTTTGTTTGTATTCTAACTTTGCCCTATACATTCACATGTTCCCATTATATGTATCTATTATATTGGAATCTGTATTGACAGGAAGGCTCGGCATCAAAATGAATATAGAGAATCTTACAATTTGGATTGTGCACTATAAATGTAGTGCTGAGAGAAAAAGAAACAAGTGAAAAGAGAAAGTGAATTCTATTGACACTTTCTCTCTATCTTATTTTTTTCTCTCTCAACACTACACTCCTAAAATACTATAAAGGATCCAAATTGAAAAATCTTATAAGTTATATGAGTATGTTCTACATTTGCCTTCATAAAGATCTTGTGTATCAGAAAGTATAGAATTTATTAATCTATTCTCAGTGTTTAATTAGAAGAAATTTCAAACTGGAATTCTTCGTTCTATAAACAGGATTAGTTCTAATCTTGAAGCATAATAGGGCCTTGACTTCTTTTGCTCTCAGGCTTTGAGTTTGTTATGGTTGGTCATACCTTACTTAAGAAAATAACTAATCTGATTATAGTCTATTTAGTTCTATATCTGGGATCCGCTTTTACTGACACTAGAACAGTATAGTCTGTTTAATTCTATATCTAGGATCCGCTTCTACTGGCACTAGAATAGTATAGTCTGTTTAGTTCGATATTTGGGATCCGCTTCTACTGGCACCAAAATGCAACTATAGCACCTGAAATAAAATGAGTGCAATAATAGAAACCAATATTGGGGGAAAATGGACCAAAATTCAAATAAGTAGAATTTTTGTTTTTCTCTTTCAATGGAAACAATAGTGGAAAAGAGTAAATATACAAAGTTACCTAATATAGCACTCGGTACAATTGCCTACAATGAATTTTTTGGTCTTATTATTAGGTACTAATTAACCATACCAATTTACCAACTTAATCCATTTTTGTGTAACACAAAGAAAGCAAGGTTGGTTGGGAAATGATGAAATGGTACTTGGTATAATGAATGCGCATGCAAATTGCATAGGAAAATAGTTATCTTATTATCTATATATTTTACAAGCATCATCAAACTTTAAGGGAAATCAAAACAAAATTAGAGAAAAAAAAAAGCGATAATAAAGGGGAATTAATCTAGTTAGAATTGTGATTGTGTATCATGCAAATTCTAAACACAAGCAACTTAGGGAGACATGACATGATATGCTTATAAAAGCACAAATATGGGCCACGTGTGATGTGTTGTTAAAGCAACTTCTCTTACATTATTCATTCATTAATTACCCTTAAATTTTTCCCATGTTACTACATTTATAACCAACCCTCTCACACTAACTCTTAGATAAATTATGAATAATAAAAATATACTCCCTCCAATTCTATATATATATATATATATATATATATGATGTTTAAGGTAAATGCACACAGATTAAGAAAATAATTAATTCACCTAGAATGAAAAGAAAAATGAGATAAAAAGACTAAATTATCCCTATTAAATTACTTGGGAAATGTTTATTCATTTATAACCCTACTATATATAATAGGGATAGAATGGTAAAAAAATAATTAATGTTCTCTTAAATTTGTAAAACATCAGATATTTTGAAAAAAAAAAAGTTCTCCAAAATATCAGATATATAGAACCGGAGGGAGTATATAAGTTGATCTTAAGAAAATAGTTAAAATCTCAATTTAGTCCCTAAGTTATAGGACAAATTCCATTTTGATTGCTAAATCATTTTTTTACTCTCAAATCTTTTTTATGTGTTCCACCATTAATAAAAAGTAGGCTTAAGTGCACTTTTGGTCCCAATACTATGACTAAGGTTTCAATTTGGTCCCATAACTATTTTTGTTGCAGATTTGGTCCCATAACTTCTCAAAAAGTTTCACAGTTAGTCCCCTGGTCACTTCCGTCCAAATTTTGCCGTTAATTCTAACGTGGCAGTGTGACTGGGATTCTGACGTGACAAAATCAAATGAGATGGACTAAATTAGGATCAATATGTAACATTTCATAACTTCTCTATAACTATTCCACAATATCTACAAATTAGGATCTTCAAACGCCATCTAAAACCTTCGCTTCCAATCTTCACAGGCAAAATAGCTCCCCTGAATCTCTAACCATGGCAACTCCATATCCAAACCCTATCTCCCCAACCGAAACCCGCATCGGCTGGATCGGCATAGGCGTAATGGGATCCGCCATGGCCTCACGCATCCTCTCCGCCGGCTACACTCTCACAATCTTCTCTCGCAACCCATCAAAATCTCTTCCCCTTCAATCCCAAGGCGCAAATCTCGCCGATTATCCCGCCGATCTCGCCGCATCCACCGACGTCGTTTTCACCATGGTCGGCCACCCCTCCGACGTCCGATCAATCGTCTTAGACCACCCACAATCCATCCTCTCCGGCCTAAACACAAGCAACAGAGTTACGTATCATATCAATGTTATTAACTGTGTAGATCCTCAAGCAACAGAGTTATATAATCATAATTTGGGATTTGTTGGGAAAAATAAAACACACACACACACCAACTGTGATTTGTTTTGGTTCTAAGACACTAATAGTTTCACCTCACACATGCAGTAACTTACAATCTATGACAACATTCAGCTTTTCAATAAAAAATTCTTCCTACCCAAAAAGCATCCCGTACCAAAAAAAAAAGGTAAAAATGAAAAGAGGAAGCAGCAGAAGAATTAATTTAAGGGGCATACCATTTGGAAAGGAAATGTTGGAAAAAAGGCCAGCAGGGGAGCTATTTTGCCTGTGAAGATTGGAAGCGAAGGTTTTAGATGGCGTTTGAAGATCCTAATTTGTAGATATTGTGGAATAGTTATAGAGAAGTTATGAAATGTTACATATTGATCCTAATTTAGTCCATCTCATTTGATTTTGCCACGTCAGAATCCCAGTCAACTGCCACGTCAGAATTAACGGCAAAATTTGGACGGAAGTGACCAGGGGACTAACTGTGAAACTTTTTGAGAAGTTATGGGACCAAATCTGCAACAAAAATAGTTATGGGACCAAATTGAAACCTTAGTCATAGTATTGGGACCAAAAGTGCACTTAAGCCTAAAAAGTATGATGGATTTTAGTGAGATAGACACCTTATACTTGTTATTTTCAATCTTATTTACCAATTCACTTATTATTATGCATGACACGTATGAGAGAAAATAGTCTATTTCATTTGTCTAGATTAGAGACAACAACATAAATTAAACAAAATTATATTTTGTAATAATAGTGGAACAAGTGAAAAGAAAAATTAAGGACTGAAATATAATGAAAAATTATCTATGAACCAAAAGAATTCATTCTATAATTCATAAATTACAATGAGATTTTGATTCAGAAAAGATGAGTTAATTACTTAATGGTTGAAAATTTAATTCACACATTTTAAGTATTGAAAATCGTATTATACAATATAATTATTTCATCTTAAAAAATTGGTCTTTGAAATATGGTTGAATGAATCAAATTATATTAAGTTATTAACTTCACTATTTTAAATAATTAATACGTGCAAACTAAAGTTTAAAAAGTTGACTTGTGAATTTATATATGTTTAGGTACTAACTACTGTATTGACTATTGTGATATTCATACATAATTATTAAAAATATTTTATGATATAATCCTTCATATTACGCACAAAGGACAAAGGAGACCCCGCGCCTAAATCAAACTGATAGGGTCCCCTCCCACTCAAGTAATAAATGTCAAGATATTGACATTTAATGCAAAGATCCTCTGAAGACCACGTGACTAGAGATATGGTGAAAAACACTCTTGGCTATCACTGACTCCCAAAAAAGGAAGGTTAGGCACCCCACTGCGACTCAACAGTGACAGATGTCGAGTTAGATCAACAAGACACTTCCACCTACTCACCACGCATTCCCGAAACTACCTCCAACGTCCCTTTTGTACCTCGTAGTCTCGCATCCACGTGGGACACAAAAGGACGAGGATAAATAGAAGGTGATCGCACACATTCAAAGGTAACCATTTTCTAACTCCAAAAACTACTATCCTCTGAACTTGATCAACTATCTGACTGAAGCATCGGAGAAGAATCACAGAGAACCCCCTGTGCATTCTCTTTTGCAGGATCCGACAATCTCATGCCCCCGAAGACTGCACACAACTGTAAACTCAAGGTTAGATTTACGTAGATCCAGCTTTGTAGTTTTCATTTTATATTTAATTTAGTAAATAATTAATTTCAAGATATCTTAACATTTAAAAATTTGAAACTTTAAAAGTTCTATATCATAAAATAAAGCTCGTATTTATATATAAAGAGTTTTGTTAATTAGTACTATAATAGTATAGACTAAGAGTCTAGATAATTTATCTTAAAATTAAAAGTTGACTTCATGGATTTTCAAAAGAAAAATCTTTTGATTTTTTATTTTTCATATATATTAATCAATATTCTAATTTTTAAGGACACTCATACAAAAGAAAGAATAGATCTAGATGTGTTCTCGATGTTTGAATACTGGCAACTTATGTTCCCGATATTATTTTCATTAATTACCTTGTTTTTGTGAAATAATAAGGAAAATGTTTAATTGGTTTGATCCGTTGCTTTCTTCTTCAAAAAAAAAAAAAACAATTTCTAGNAAAAATTAGAACATTGAAATAATAAACCTATCTCAATTTTGGAGAAAATAATGGAGAGCGCTCTACTATATTGAATCTAATTCGGTCATCACAATGGTTGAAATTTCAATTTAAAGTTTAATAGTTTAAATAAAATTCAATTAGAGTCAGATTCAAGAAAAAAAATGATAGTTAGATTGATAATAATTAAATAATATATTTAATTTAATATAATAAAAAATAAATTAAGAAATATTAAAATTATAAAAATAAACAAAATAAATTCATTAGATTTGCTCTCGCCATCTTGGTTGACTCACTTTCCTCAGATGAGTGCTGAAGTCCTCAATATAACTGCATCTGATCATGTGCCTATTTTTGTTGCTACTGATCTTTGTATCCCTGTTAAAGAAAAACCCTTCAGATTAGAAGCAATGTGAACGCATGAAGGGGCTTGTGACCTTACTATTACTAATGCATGGAATTGTTGTTTCTTTGTTTCAAGTCTAACGGAAGTGTCCACGAAGATTCAAATGCTTAAATCTGAGTTATAAGTATGGAATAAAACTGTGTTTGGTCATGTTCAACATCATATATACAGACTTGAGAATGAGCTGACTCGTATCCAAAATATTCTCCTCTCAAAAAATAATCCCGGCCACCGACGGTGTGGAAAGAGCACAATGAGAAGGAACTTGAAATCAGAGTGGAATTGGAACGATGGTATGAGAGGGAGGAGATCTTCTGGGCTCAAAAATCTAGACAAATGTAGCTTTCACGGGGCGATAGAAATACAGCTTACTTTCATAATGTTGTCAGAAAAAGGAGAGCTCAAAATAAGATTCATAAAACTCGAGGTTCTGACGGCTCATGGATTGAGGATTATAATCTTATCGAGCAGGCAGCGGGACGATATTTTGAAGATATATTTGATACCAGTAACGTCCAGGTAGGGACCTGCACAACTGCCTGATTAACATTAATATCCCCACTGTTTCCAATCAGCTGTTCTCACTGCACCGATCACGTTGGATGAGGTCAAATCGGCAGTTTTTCAGCTTAAACCATACAAAACCCCGAGGCCTGATGGGATTCGTGCTGCTGTTTTCCACAGGTACTGGAATATAATGCAAAATGATATTCATCACCTGATTTGGGATTTCTTTGATGGTAATTGTGACTTGACTGCTATTAATTCAACTTTCATCTCTCTTATCCCTAAAGTGGATAATCACGAGACCTTTAGAGACTTTCGGTCGATCGGTCTCTGTAATGTAATTTACAAAGTGATTTCGAAGGTTGTGGTTAACCGGATGCAAGGTTTGATGGATTCCCTGGTCTCTCTGTTTCAAAATGCTTTTTTCAAAGGTAGACTCATCTCGGATAACATCTTCTTGGCCTTTGAAGCCATGTCTGTTCTACATCGAGCAAAAAAAGGGAAGACTATATGGGGGGCTCTAAAGGTAGATATGGCTAAAGCCTATGACAGGATTGATTGGGTGTTTTTGAAGGCTATTCCACGAGAGGTTTATCAACTGCATCATGAATTGCATCTCTTCAGCTTCTTTCACCCTACTTCTGAATGGCCAGATCTCTACAGATGTGGAGGTTCATAGGAGCCTCAAGCAAGGTGATCTGATCTCTCCATATCTTTTCATCCTTTCTATGAATGTTCTTTCTTGTCTGGTGTCAGATGCCGAGAGCAAAAATAGTTGTCAGGGTATTAAATTTGCTCAGAGAGGCCCTTCGATTTCTCACCTTCTTTATACAGATGATCTGATCATTTTCTTCGGGGCTGACAATCGATCGCCGTATTGTTTAAAAACAATGCTAGATGATTTCTGTACCAAGGATGGGTTAAGTATAAATGTCCAGAAGTCAAATTTGGTTTTGAGTCCTAACACTCTGAGATTAGTCAAAGGAGATTTTATTAACCTATTTGGAGTTCAAGCGACGAACAAACTCGGGAAATATCTGGGAGTTTTTGTGGATGATAGGCAGGACTTGAAGCGGAATTTTGAGGACTTGATACTGAAGATTAACAACAGATTAGCAGGCTGAAAAAGTCAACTTCTCTCTCAAGCCGGGAGAGTCACCTTAATTAAATCAGTTGTTCAGTCGGATCCGGTGTACAAATTATCATGCTTTCAGGCTCCTAAGAAAGTGACGGATACCATTAATAGTGTCATGATAAACTTCTTTTGGGGGTTTAATGGAGAGAAGAAGCGGGTTCACCTTCTTAACAGGCGGGAAATCTTTAAATCAATAAAAGAGGGTGGGTTAGGCTTCCGTGACACGGGTTTGGTCAACAAAGCACTTCTGGCAAAGCATACATGGAGAATTCTAGACAAGCCTCAGTCGTTCGTTTCCTAGTGGGTTCGAAATAAGTATATTACCCAGCACTCTGACTTTGATTTCAAAACTGGCACCTCAGATTCTGTTGTTTGGAAGGGTGTCAAGCAGTCTGCCCATATTATTACAGACCATCTCAAGTGGAGGCTTCACATGGGAGACAAGATTGATATCAGAAGCAAGTTCTGGGGATTCACATCAATGGGGCACCTTCTGGGGTGCCGGTTAGCGACCTACTCGATCACACTACTTATTCTTCGGACCAGGATAAGATTAATCTGGTCGCTTCTGCTTAAAATGTCGTGACGTTGCTTAATAATCCGGCATCTGTGCGTTCTGTATCGGGTTCTTGGATTTGGACTCATGTTGCCTCCGGGTCGTACACCACTACAGCGGGTTTGTAGCTTCTTCGTCGTGTGGACCATCCGGATCATGGCAATAACGCTCGACAGAAATTTCCTTGGAAGGATTTCTGGAAGACGAAAGCTCCTATGAGGGTCTTACTGACAGTTTGGAAGATCTTCAGTGAGGCTATCCCGACTTATACGAATCTAAACCGCCATCATCTTCATTGCGAAATTGTCTGCCCCTTCTGTGGGGAGGCCGACGATTCGGTTTCTCATACTTTTTTGCGATGCAGTTTTTTTAGAGCTGTGTGTAGACCTGATCATGAGCCCGAAAGCCCGTCCGGCCCGATTTACCCGGCCCGAAAAAATTGAAAAGGAGCCCGAAAATAAAAGCCCGAAAAAAAAACGAGCCTGAATTTTAAAAAGCCCGTTTTAATACGGGCCGGGCTCGGGCTTTTTTTCAGCCCGGCCCGAAAGCCCGGCCCGTATTAATATATATATATATGTATTATATTATATACTATAATATCAATACCTAAATATATAATCATATAAATATGATATAATATATATATATAAATATAATCATATACCTAAATATATTATATACTATTTTCACATTGTGTCTGATCAATTTGATAATGTGAAAATCAAATGGCATGCCTCTCATCAGTCTAGTCTATACTTACATTATACATACATTAACAGGGGTAAATAATTAATTAACTTGAGCATTTGTATAATCGATTAATAATTAATCACACAGTGTGTGATCATTTTGTTTCAACTTTCAATTATATAAAAAAGTTTGGCAAAAAAAAATTATATAAAAAAGCCCGCAATCAAGCCCGGTCCACATTTATAAAAAACGGGCCGAGCCCGGCCTGAATTAAAACGGGCTCAGGCCCGGGCTCGGGCCTAATTTTAGTTCGTTATTACCCCCTAAAGCCCGGCCCGTATTTTAGTGAGCCCGGCCCGCGATCAGGTCTAGCTGTGTGGTTTGGTCTTCCGTTCTCGTTTAGGACGAGCTCTGGGAATGGACAGTTCCGCAGTTGGCTGAGGTATTGGGTTCGTCGTTGGCGGAAAAACAGAGATCTCTTTGGAGAGGCTTGGCTTACGATCCTCGTGGGGCTTGATTTATTTGGAAATGCAGGAACAACATCATCTGGAAGGGCATGAAGACGAAGCCGCCTACGGTAATTAGGTCCATTAGAGCTACTGTAAGTTTTTATAGTTCTATTGTGGATCAGATTAGAAATTTGTCTGATGATAACCTTTTTACTTTTCAAGCGATTGCGTCCTCAAGCCATAACTCAAGTGTCACCGTTAGTGTACATGATGTGGTGGACACTTAGGTGTTATGGTTTGAGGCTGTTGTGTATGTTTTCCTCACCATTTTTTATATATATAAAAAGAAAAAGATTTGTTAACTAAGTCATAGTCGTACCATAGCGTTTGGGCGTCTGGCTACTCTACTGTGGGTTAAGGAAATAGAATTGCGTCATTACTAACAGCTATAACTTTTGGCCTAGTGATAAACGTTTGATCCTCACAAGATTTAAATTTGATTAAGTGAAAAAATAATAACTAAGATGATAAAAGATTAAATATTAAACTAAAATCTAGTAACTAGCACACTGTTTTAAGTCCAAACCTAATTAAAAAAAAAAAACTTTTCTTAAAACAACATCATTTTAATCTAGAAAATTATTTAGACCGGTTTGATCCCTAAATTAGCCAACTTTGTCCGATTTTAGCGGCTCTTAGAATTTCCCAACTTTTTATATATCATCTCAACAACCATAGACCTTGTTGAATTATTGTCTTTTTTAACTATTTGTACCAATTATATATATTACAACAATAACTTTAGACGGAAAGTTTAAATTTTATATGATTGTTCTATTAGAAGGAAGAGTTTTTTAAATTTATAATACATACTTTTTAAACATGCCTCCTTAATATAAGGATCATATAAAAATACATCTTTTTAGGAGTCGACATTTATAACAATTCACTTAGATTGTTTCTTGAGTCGAAGATAAATATTTTAGGCTAAAATGTAGGGACACTCCCTGAGTTTTAGGTTGGATGCACATAATACCTCTGAATTTTTAATTTTTGCAAATAGGACCCTGAGTTTTCAATTACGTGCAAATAACACTCTTTTGTTAAATTTAGGGCAAATTAGTGAGAGTATAATAGTAATTTCATAAAAATTTAGGCTAAAGTCCTATTTTGGTCTCTCAAATTTGCTCAAAGTTTCATTTTAGTCCCTCAAATTTTTAAAAAGTTTCACCTTTAGTTCGTGTCCACTTTCCATCCAATTTTTCCATTAAATAAAAGAAAAAATTAGTTTACATTCCCTAAAAGTTTTATGTTTTTAATTAAGGTCCTTTCTTTTTATAATAAGACCAAAATGTAAGAAAAAATGAATAAATTAGGATTTAAAACATATTTGCCCCAAAAAGAAAGAAACCCAGCCAAATCCATATTATTCTATTTCTTCCTCGATCATGAAACCGTTCTTCTTCTTCTCAAATCCTAACACCTTTCTTCAAATTAAATCAGTACACCTTCTTCTTTTCTTCAAATCAAAATTGCAGATTTCTATCGTTCTTCTTTTACATCTGTCAAGGCCATCTTCCAAAATCCTAACTTCGCCGAAGAAGCCGCCGTCGCCGCATCGCGTCAGATCCCGGCCGGTGGTTGCTTTAGCCACCGCCACGGCGACCGAAGATCGATCTACTTGGACCGAGCAACCGAGGCCTTTGTATCTGAATCCTCACGGCCGTGATCGCGATTGACCGGAAAACTCGTCGACGGACGAGTTCATGAGGATAATCTACAAGGAAGTGAAGGTGTTGGAGAACAATAAAAATCTGCAATTTTGAGGGAAGAAGAAGAAGAAGAACAATGCTTTGATTTGAAGAAAAGAAGAAGGTGTAGTGATTTATTTGAAGAAAGGTGTTAGGATTTGAGAAGAAGAAGAAGAAGAAGAAGAACAGTTTCATGATTGAGGAAGAAGGAGAAGAATGAATCTGGCTAGGTTTTTTTTTTTTTGGGACAAATATGTTTTACATCCTAATTTATTCATTTTTTCTTTCTATTATAAAAGGAGAAGACCTTAATTAAAAATATAAAACTTTTAAGGGATGTAAACCAAATTTAATGGAAAAATTAGATGGAAAGTGGACATGAAATAATGGTAAAACTTTTTAGAAATTTGAGGGACCAAAATGAAACTTTGAGCAAATTTGAGAGACCAAAATAAGACTTTAGCCTAAATTTTTTATGAAATTACTATTATACCCTCACTGATTTGCCCTAAATTTAACATAAGGGTATTATTTGCACGTAATTAAAAACTCATGGGTCCTATTTGCATAAATTAAAAACTCAAGATATTATGTGCACCCAACCTAAAACTTAAGGGTGTCTCTCCATTCTAGCAGATATTTTATTGCATAATGTCTAAATTGGGCTGAGCCCAAGATGGGGCTGGATCTCTATTTTATTAATCATGGGCTGACTCCTTCTGAGCCTATAAGCCCATAAAGGCCCAATGCAGCCAATCTATTTTAATTACACATCATATTCACATCTCATTTTCAACGTTAATTTAGAGGCTGAAATAATTCCAAAAACTCATATTCAGATTGATTGGGAATCACTAATGAATCCTCATTATCTCATTTAATGAGGATTGTTTGTTGATGCATGGAAAAAATGTCTCACAAACATAGTCCTTTGTAAGAAGTGGATTCTCTAAGGTGTCAATATAATGTAGTTTGAAGAGAGAAAAAAATACTACTACAACAATAACAAAATCTTTTTTCATTAGGTGGGGTCGGCTATATGGATTAATTGATGTCTACGTGTTCTATCCTTACACGTGTCAACCGTAAGGTTTAATAGATAGATCTTTCTGGATAATTTTCTTTGATCTTCCTCTTCCCCAAATTATAGGATTTTTGGTCATTTAGTCAACTCAGCGTATTGGAACCTCTAAAAGTCTTTTCTGCATATGCACGAACCATCTAAAGAGAGAAAAAAATATGTCAGTAAGACTCACATTTTCTTTTTTTAACCCTTCTTTTCTCGCCTTAAATTACTATGTATTTGCATTATAGATTGTCTAGATCCTCATCTGTAAAACATCTTCTATTAGTAAAATGCCAATAGCGAGATGAGAGAGCATAATTTGATGAATGTATTAAAAGGGAATATTTATAGATCCAACTATGAGAAACGGAGAGTTTGAATGTGTCTATGGATCTCAAGAATCTTTAGGATTTATGTTCATTAGGAGTTGATTAGTATATTAGGATAGTGAACATTCGTAAGTTTCATGCCATCAAAGGAACTAATTTTAAGTCAACACGATTGTATGGACGATCACCTAAAATGATCAGCCAAAAGAATTCCTATGGTATTTTTTCATTAATCTTGGAGAAAAACAATTGAGTACAAAAATTAAGAGAGATGCATGACGTGTGTGTGTGTTTGAGACATCCTTTGTAGTAAGAAGAGCTCTAAAAAATGGATTAGTCTTTATCCATTTGACCTTATTTAATTTTAATTTAATTAGAGTTGAATTCAAAAAATCTAATTTGAAAATGAGATAAAAATATTGGCTTGGTATGGCCATATTAAGATCTAAGGCTAGTACTATGAACTATTGAACTTCCACTTTTTTTTTTAATATTAAATAGAATTAAAATTTAAATTATATAATTTCTTTAATATAAACTAAAATTACAAGACAATGTGACCACTGACAAGTCATGATATAAAAAATTATTTGATATTTTAAAATTATATTACAAAATAACTAATGTAAAAAATGAAAATAAATAAAAAAGAATATTTTATATTATTATTCATTATTTAGTCATTTATCACTATATAATTTTTTTATTTTTTATTAAAAAATTGTTTTTAACTCAATATTTACCATTATTGATATTAAAAAATGTATATAAAATGTTAAAAAATTATAATTATAATAATTTAAATATTTTTTAAAAATAAATAATTAAGGATAGTCTTAATAAAACTTTATTCTAAATTCCTAACCATGTTTGACCTTATTTTATTTAGGTTAGATTCAAACATTAACTACTTTTTATCTGAATAATAATTATAGGATCAAACGATTACCACTAGGCCAAAAGTTATAATTTTTGAGACAACCAAGTTTGGTTGGCCTAGTGGTCGAGCTCACTAGGTCGTTTAAACAAACTCGGAGGTTTGAATTCCACCTTGTGTATACAGTAACCAATTGGCCAGTGACAGACCCTTAAATAGAGCACAGATTCGCGAAGGATTAATCCTTGGCCTGTCGGGCTGAGGATACGTTGGGAAACCAGAAAAAAAAGTTATACACAACTCTATTTCCTTAACTTACAGTAGAGCAGACGCCCAAGCGCCATGGTTTGACAATAACTTGGCCCCACACTTGGGCCTCTGCCATGGAATAATTGATATCACACCTTGGCTAACAATCTCTCCCTCAGCAATTGTCTTGTTGGGAATCGAACCCTGATCTTTGCTCTGATACTAATTGTTAGGATCAAGTGTTTACCAGTAAGCTAAAAGCTATAGTTGTTAGTAAGGATACAACTTTATTTTCTTAACCCACAATAGAAAGTAGAACAGACGTCTAAGCGTGTCATGGTTTGACTATAACTTAGTTCCACATCTGAACCTTCTACATGGAACAATTGATATTTGAATATCAGAATTGATGTGTTCGCTTATAATGTTTGACCCATTTTATTTATGTAGCTGGAAATATATTAAAAAACTTGTAAATAGATGTTCAAGTTATTTAAATACCCAATGTTTTCATAAAAATAAAATTCATAAAAGTTGTGGCGAATCTTGTGGCAATATACACAGAAAGCGAAGGAAAACGGAGTATATGGAAAAGACAAGCGCGTGTGGAAGAAACTCTCGAGAGTTTGGTAAAATTAATTTGTTATTTTCAATTTGTCATATTATTATTAATCGTGACATTATAAATGTCGGTCAATAATTAATTAAAATATTTGTATTTGAGACATCAATATTAAAGATGCGGCTGGCATCTAAAGTATTAAGATATCACAGCATTATTGATAACATATCTAGTATTGAGGCCGTTGAAAAAGCTAAAATATTTCTTCTTCTTTTTTTTCAATATTCTCATGAAAATAACTTTAAAGCAATAAAGCTTCCTCTTTTGTACATTTATGGGATGGGATGGGATAGTTTTTCTTAGATATTTTTGGCCAACATTTGAAATTAGTCAAAGTATTAAATTTCGCATCACATTCATTTTTAACTTTGTACTATTTACAGTTCTAAATATCTATTTTTTAAGTTAAGTAGTTTAAGAAAATTACTTATTCACCTAAATTAAAGAGAAATTTAATATAAAAAAATTAAATTATTTTTATTAAATTACTCGACTTCCACTAATTTAACATCTACTAACTATTTGATAAGAATAAAATTGTAAAAAGAGTAAATAATGTTTTTTTAATCTTGTAAATCATCATATATTTTAAAAAAGAAATACCTTCTAATAAAATAGATATTCAGGAAGAAGTAATTTATTTTGTTATATATACTATTATCTCAAGACTTTTTAGTCATTAGTTGAATTCTCAAAATTTGGTATTATATGGAGTTTTCTCAAAGTTAGATTGCTTTCGGAATCTAAGAATATATCATCAGAGTAATAAAAATGTATTTCAAACAAATTTTTAAAGTATTATTTAATTTCTATAAATAAACTTAAGATTTTTTTAATCAATGTATTGATTATTCAATTTTTACTTAAAAGGTCAAAACACCAAAACGTGGATCGATGAACTATGTTTTAACTTAATTTTTATGATTTTTAATTAAAGACCTTAATCAATATCTTAAGATCTATGTTGTACTAGCACAGTTACGGGTATTTGTATGGGTGCGGATGCGAATACAGAGTACAACTAATTTTAAAAATTATGTAATGGGTACGACAATATTTATTTAGATACAAAGTTATAAAATATAAACGTATATGATTTTTTTATAAAAATATTAATATTTTGTTTATTAATCTAAAAAGTATGAAGTTCTAATATTAAAAAAATAAAATGAGATAAAAATATTGTAAAATTTTACACAAAATATAATATTTTATGATATTTTAGAAGTACCTAAGAGTATTTATAGAATACGGGTACAGATAGAACATTATTTTTAAGGGTAAATTGCAATTTGGTACCCTGTGGTTAGGGGCGGTTCCCCTTTGGTACCCTGAAAGAAAAATTTTTGCATTATGGTACCCCGTGGTTTGCTCCGTTAGCGATTTGGTCCCCTGAGGTTTTTTTCTGTTAGAATTTAACGGCAAATGTGTGTTAAAATGTCAAAAATCTCCCAACAAGTCTTCTCTTATGCGTTTAAGTCCTTTCCCTTTACTAAAAGGGATCAAAACATAAAGAGTTAATTATAAAAGGGTATTTAGAATTCTAATATTATAAAATTTTCTCCTTTTCATAAGATTTCTTTTGAATAGGTCCTGATTTAATTACACTTTAATCCCAAAAGTTTATGATCTTTATGATCTTCATTCATTTTAGTGCCAAATCCTCAAAATAAAATTGTAAAGTGTCTCAAAACTCTTCCAAACATTTCAATTTAGTCTTTAAAAGTATTAAAAACCCTAAAACCTAAACTCTAAACCTTAAAACTATAAACCCTAAACCCTAAAATATCTAATTTGAAGAAAGAGAGGTACAAGAATCTCGGTAGGGAGGTTTTCGGCGGCGGCGATGGAGGGAGAGTAAGGAGCAGTGAAGAGGAAAGAGAGGTGGTCGGAATGGAGGCGTGAGTGAGGTTTGCGGTTGAGTCAGATTTGGCAACAAGAGGCATGCCGCGATTGAAGGTGTTGGAGGATCCATAGCCGGCGGAGTGAAGGAAGAAGAAGAACGTGCGAAGAAGGAGAAAGTCAATTTGGGCATTTGGCTGGGTTCCTTTTTCTTGGGGGCAAAATTGTTTCAAGTCCTAATTTATTTATTTTTTCTTACATGTTGGTCCTATTATAAAAAGGACCTTAATTAAAAAAAAACTTTTAAAGAATGTAAACCAATTTTTTCTTATTTAATAAAAAAAATTGGATGAGGGACTAAGGGTGAAATTTTTTCAAAACTTGAAGGATTAAAACAGAACTTTGAGGAAGCTTGAGGGACCAAAATAGAACTATAGCCTAGATTTTTTATAAAATTACTTTTATACCCTCACTAAAGAAACAAAAGTTTGACAAAAGGGTGTTATTTGCATGTAATTGAAAACTCAGGGATCTTATTTGCACGTAATTGAAAACTCAGGGGTGTTATGTGCACATAACCTAAAACTCAGGGGGTGTCTGTGCATTTTGGCTTACTTTTAAGGACTAAATTGGAATGTTTGGAAGAGTTTTGAGAAACTTTAAAATTTTATTTTGAGGATTTGGGACTAAAATGAATGAAGATGATGAAAAGAGGGGGAATTGAGAATAATGGGATAAGAATGGGTGAGGGACCTAATTGCTCAAATTAGATTTTTTAGGATTTAGGGTTTATAGTTTTAAGGTTTAGAGTTTAGGTTTTAGGGTTTTTAATACTTTTAAAGACTAAATTGAAATGTTTGGAAGAGTTTTGAGACACTTTACAATTTTATTTTGAGGATTTGGGACTAAAATGAATGAAGATGATAAAGATCATAAACTTTTGGGATTAAAGTGTAATTAAATCAGGACCTATTCAAAAGAAATCTTATGAAAAGGAGAAAAATCTATAATATTAGAATTCTAAAGACCCTTTTATAATTAACTCTTTATGTTTTGATTCCTTTTAGTAAAGGGAAAGGACTTAAACGCATAAGAGAAGACTTGTTGGGAGATTTTTGACATTTTAACATACATTTGCCGTTAAATTCTAACAGAAAAAAACCTTAGGGGACCAAATCGCTAACGGAGCAAACCACGGGGTACCATAATGCAAAAAATTTTCTTTCAGGATACCAAAGGGGAACCGCCCCTAACCACAGGGTACCAAATTGCAATTTACCCTATTTTTAAAGTACCCATACTTCAGAGGCTAAGATCTCTTTAAAAATATTGTAGAGTTAAAATAATATATTGAAATATGTATGCTCATTAAAAAATATTTTATGATAAATCTTGAGATGATGTTTTAGGTATTTGTGTGGGTCCTATAAACTTAGAAAATATTATGTATTAATTAATGTTGTCAAAATCGAACCAGATAAAGACTCGGATTAGTGTTCGGTTCACGGTCTGATTGGTTGAATCGGTCGAACCATCGGTCGGACCGGATGATGCAATAAATAATTATTTTTAATATATTGAATATAAATCCTCTATATTGATACAAATAATTATTTTTAATATAATTAATAATTTATTTTATTCTAAATATTAAAAGAACAAATGAAAAAGAATGATAAAAGATAAATGAGGGCTTCCATTTTGCCTTCTTATAATTTTTAATCAATTTTATTGATTTTGAAAAAAAATTATAAAAAAATTGCGTGAACCACCGATTTTTTGGGCAGTTTGGCGGTTGGACCAGGTTCGCCGGTTTTCTGTCGGTTATTTCCAATTCAATCCAGTCCAAATGCCGGTTTGGTTATTTTGATTGAACCCACTCGCTCTTGTATTTGGTTGGCGGTTGAACTGGTCGGACCATCTGATCCGATCTGGTTCTGACAATACTGGTATTAATGACTTGTTCATTCAATATCATGGAATTAAAAATTTAATCTTAAAAAATTAAAATATACGCTTTAATTCTTAATGAAAAAAAATTAAATAACATACCTATATATTAATCTATGAAAGAATTAAATAATATAAAATTTTTATTTTAACAAAAAATTGACAAGCTAATAGAAAATACAATTGGTTAAGATTTGGAGTTTGAACACTTATCCTAGAAGGACAAGGGTTTAAATAATCAAAGTGATATAAAGGTCTTATTAAGTGAATAATATTTAAATTTTTCTCATAAATTTTTAAACAATTCAAAAACTATTTCTTAATCATGGTGGAATACGAAATCAGATCTTTGACATTTTATTTAGTGTATTTTTTGTGCATTTTAGAAAGACAGAGGAAGAGGTAGAGAGAGAAAGTGTGGGTCTCATATATTTATTATTTTGTGTATCCCACGTTTTCTTTCCGTACTTCTTTCTTTATCTATCTAAAATATAAAAAAAAATAAAAAAAATAAGAATACAAATGATTCATTTTCATGAAATTTCGATGTTGACTGGAATTTAAACTTTTGGTTATAAAAGAAATTAATAAATATAATATTTAAGTTTTTTCAAAATTAAATTATATATTTTAATTTTTTCTTTAAACATTAAATTGTTAGTATAAATTTTATTTTTAATGTATAATAAATTAATTTTAAATATAAATATAAATATAAATAGAGGATGGTCAGAGAGGTCACATCAGACGACTCTCACTTACAACATTGGGACCCACCTAATGCTGTGGGATTTGTGTCACTTCAATCTCCGTTGCTTCCACTCATCTCTTCAATTTATCGTTTAATCCAATTCAACTTCAAATTCAATTACTCGTTTTCTTTAACTTTCTTAATTTATCTCTCATTAAATACTCATTTGGACTTTAAGCACATTTCATTTTATTCCTCTTTAATAAATTATATGATCTACAAACAATGATACACATATGGTCTTCCTCGATGCTTCCTTCTTCTTGCTTTATTTTCGTGCTCAATTATATATATATATGTATATATATATATGTCATTGTCAATGTAATAGAATATCAAACAATCTGAATAGTTCAAAAGTCAAATTAAGAATCATCACTCATATTAAGGATGTTAGTGATGTTACTATATGATAAATTATAATTTATTAAGAAGACCAATTAAGTAGATGAATTCTTATAAAATAATAATAAAATTAAAGTTATTAGAGAGTCAAAATTCTAATCCAATTTTTATTTTTTTAGGTCAAACAATTATTTTTTTTAAACCAATTAAGAAGAGCTTGTTTTATTGATGACCCTAGCTCGATAGATAAAGTACTCTTTGAGAATAATACGTAATGCTGAACTTGTTACGTTCAAATTTGAAATGAGAGAAATATAACTATATTCAATAGTTATGGACCAAAATGAAATATTTTGTCAACATTTAAGATCAATTTAAACCTTTTGAAACATAAAGATAGCATCGTTAACTGGGTATGTGTCTCGCGGGCTAACTCGCCTCGCCCGTTAAATGATCGGACATGGGGAGGGAAAAATTGGCCCATTTAAATGGGAGCTTAAATGAATTATCCCGTTTAGCCCATAGATTAAATAGGTGTACGCAGGTCGATCTGCTTAATTTTTTTTTCATATTATAATTCCATTAAGTTATATATATTTGTCAATGCCTTTTTTTTATTAATATTTTTAAATTTTTATTTTACATAATTTTCATCTTAAGATATAATTTTTTTATTAAAATAATGTTTAAAAGACAAACACAAAAGATCTAAAACATATTGTCAAAGCCAAACGTGTTGGAGATCCTTAATATCAAAAACAAATGTGATTGTGAATAATATAATAAAGGAGGAGGACTATTAGAATATTAGATTTAAAACTGATTTATTATATTTAAATTTTTTTTGTTATAAGTTTTTTCTAGACACTAAAATAAAAAATTTATATAAAATTTTTTTTAATAAAAATACCTCAGTCTGCGAGTTGGCTCGTTTAGTCTATGGGCTAAAACGGGTAGGTATGGACATTGAAATTTAGCATCGTTTATAAACGAGTCGGCCCGCCTTGCATTGTTTAAGTGGCTAGTCCGTAACTGGCCGACCCGGCCTGGCTCATTTGACAGTGCTACATAAAAGACCAAAATAAACATTTGAGCATACATTTAGGACCAAAATGATCCTTTAACCTTCATTTTATCATTTAATAAACATAGAATTTCAACTTTACTTAAATTGAGCGATCTACCTTGGGGATTGAGTTTGACCTCATTTGCTAAAGACTTCAACTTAGATAGAAAAAAATACTTATAAAAAAACGTAGCTCTCAACTCATCACATTTAAACTTGAAATTAAAGAGATATTATTACATTTAATAGTTTAAATCTAAAATGAAACTAAAAATAGTGACATTTAGATCAATATTAAACTTTTCAAACATTTAAGAACAAAAGAAAATTAAAAGAATATATTTAATAGCAATTTAATAAGCATTCGACCAACTATAATTCTTGTTGTGCAAATTCTTCAACCTTACCGTCAAGCTTCACTAACCATTTTTTTTTTTGGTAAAGGAAAATTTAGGTGAGGGGATGACACTCTAGTCCAGGGTCAGGACAGGCCTCGGGGCTCAATGAGTATTTACAGATAACCCACCAAATGAGGCATCACCAGGAATCGAACCCAAGCCATACACTTATTATAGAAGAAAGGTGACTAAGTGAGCTAAACCTTATGGCAGTTTGCAAATTATTATTGATGTATTAGAATATATTTGGCAGAGTCGATAAAAATAGATATAGATAATTATCTTTGGCCAAAAAAAAAATAGATATAGATAATTATCATAATAGTTAAGGAAATCTTATGGCGATTAATTTATCTGCTAGTGAAATATTGTCGAATATTTCTCATATTTAAAAGTTGACAAGACGGTGACTTATGGCCAAAACAAAAAGACAAGATAAGATGGTGACTAAGGGTGCGTTTGGATGCAAAGTTAAGGTAAAGGAGGATAAAGGAATAGGGGAGGTAATAAAGGAGAGGTAAAGGATTTGTGTTATAAAGGAGGTTTTTAGTAAATTGTGTTTGGGAAGATGAGAGATAAAGGAGGTTTTTAATATTTAATTTATCATTGTATTTTTTTTTTTGGTAAACATTTATCATTGTATTTTCAAATACTTGACATTGCCAAGAAACAAATATATTTTATCTTCATACAGTTTATATATTTCTAGTTTTGTTTCTTTTCTTTTGGTATATATTTGTAGTTATTTAATTTGTAGATATTGCTCTCAATTCTTTTCCATACTACTCCACAAACATTGTGAGTACTTGTGCGTTCCTTTCACTATATTATGAACCCACCTTTTACAAAATATTAAGTCAATTTGGTTCAGACTAGAGATAAACACGTGACGTGAATTAATTTTTTTTTGTCATAAATTTTAGGATAAATTTGGTCTCATATCCTTATAAAAAGTTTTACATTGCAGGATTAATGGTGAAATTTTTTACAAAAATATGACTGATGAGATTTATTCTGTAACATGACCAAAAGATATGAAATTAATTTTACAACCTGATTAATTTTACATGATGTTCATTGTGTTTTTCGATCAGAGTTAGAATCAGATTAATTTTTTTCCTATCAATTTTACATTACACATCATTAGTCATATAAAATTTATTGTTAATATTTGATTAAACTATTAAAGTTAACACAAAAGATAAAATCGATCTAAATATAAAAAATTAGAATTAAAATTGATAATAAATAGAAATTGAGAATAAAATTAAAAGTTAATATAAAATTTAGGAAAAAAAGTTATTTATCCTTAATTACAATGATGTATCAAGTAACTAAAAACTGTTAAATTTAAAAAAGATTTCTCATCAAGTAAAAAAGAATTATTTAATTTTTGTGATCCATTTAATTGTGACTCAATTTCAATCTTAATACTTTTATCATGAAATGATTGCTGGTCTTATTAATATATACCAATAATAATAAAAAATAAGTATGATGAAAGAAGGTTTGGATTTTGATTGTGCTCCTCAATATGATTGTCAAATTCAAAGAAGTAGGAAGTGGGGAAAGAATAAGGCATCATATGTTTGGTGAAATTGATAGGACAACATACTTAAACGCCTTGCTAAAGGCTAATATTAGCACATCAAAATTGAACATATGATGAAAAGTGAAAACGACCATTTGAGGATTTTTGTTTTTTACAAAAACCTTTTTATTGTCAAATATAAGAATATGACTAATCGAATAAAAAATTTGTCAACTCTCCTTTTATGATCTCAATTTTATAAAATTAGTCCCAATATTCAACCTTTTAAAAAAATTAATAAGCAAAAAAACATTTAAATTTCAAAAGGCTATGAATTGTAGAAAGGTCTAACACAATCCAAAAGAACTCTCAAAGGAAGAGGGTTGTCCCATTACATATAGTTAGAAGGCTATTTAACCAAGCACTGTGGGATTTCAACACGCCCCCTAGGGGTGTACATAATTGACCCGCCCCAGTCACTTTTTTGAAATCGGGTCGGGTCCCGGGTTTAGGTGTCCTAGACCCAGCTCGACCCACCCATTATTAATTTTTTTTATTTTTATTATATATATATATTTATATTTTCTTTTACAAAACATTCTTTTTTATTGTAGAAAATATACATGTATTCTTATTTTTTATTAATTGTATATTAAAAAATACATAAAATATATATTTAATCTCAATTAAATCAATAGTTTTTTAACAAATAAATCAAATTAAATGTTTTTAATAATAAAAACATCATGAAAGTTGATACATCACTATTTGGGCGTACGCCTAAACGGCCCTCGCACCGGGCCTCTTCTCCCTCCACACCTCGCAAGGCGCACTCGAACCAATCAAGTGCCCTCTGCACAGTTAGGGGCGGTCGTGATCCACCAGGGTCATGGCGCACGCCTTCAGACTTACACGCAGCCACCCACGACTGCCTCGCTCCGCAATCCACACTACTGGAGATCGTGGGCTACTGACTTGTTCATACCCACGTTCTCCAGTCTCTTGGCGGTCGCCCAAGGACGCGACACGCAGTCACCCACGACTGTCTTGTCCCGCAAATCTCGGTCTCCACCACTTTCGCTGGTGGAGATCGTGCCTGACTACGTGGTGCGCCCCGCGCGCTGGCCACCACTCTCTCCCTGCTCTATAAATAGAGCTCAACTCAGCAGACTAAGGTTAGCCACTTCTCACCTTTCAGAATTCTCTTGCTCTCATATCTCTCACATACTAACTTGAGCGTCGGAGTATTCTTCGCAAGGCCCCCCTGTGAAGTTCTTGTAGGTACTTGGACGATCAACTTGCTCTCGCAGCCCACATCCTTTGAACTAGGTAAGCGTGTCCATTTTCTAGTTTATCAAAAGTGATCCAAAATTAATTTTTTATTAATATATACAAGTTAAACATCATATATAATGAATAAATAACTTAAATAAATATAAAAAATTTGAAAAACAAAATTGGTCCGATTGGGCTCGATTGGACCCGGTGGCCTAGCCTGGTCGAGTCCAGCTCGTGTATACCCCTAACGCCCCCTTGCGCTCGAAATAGCAGTGTAAAGTCAACGAGTTATCCCCGTGACAGCTCATAATAAGGCTCATTATAAGGTTGCCTCATTATATATATATATATATATATATAGAGTTAGAAGAACATTTAACCAAGTAATAAGAGATTTCAACATGAATGACTCATAACATTTTGATCTTGTGTAAAATATTATTTTTATTAAATTTTTTGTTCAAAATTAAAACATCAAATATTATTTTATAGTTATTGTTACATTTGACATTGGTAAAACTTAAAATTAATTAGTATTTTATTTAATAGTAGCATATATAAGAAGCTAAAAAAAATATTTGTTTGATTAAAAATCTAAATAAGTTGAGGTTTTTTGTACATAATAATAAATTGAGAGAATTTTTTGGTTTTCTGTGTTTTTTGGTGTTTTCTTCTTTGTTTTGGGCTTTTTGCTTTTGGCCTCTGAGGCCCGTACTTACCAAAAAAAAATTGAGAGAATTGTTTTTTGTCATTTTTCAAAATTTGATAAATCTTTTATGGGTGAATTAAAATTTAAAATATTTTGTGCATTTCAATCAAAAATCATTTTTTTGTCTTAAGAAAAAGTTGTCAACGTATTTGCTTGTATGTAAATAAAACAATTTGATAAATCTAAAATTCTTTGATTGATCTAACTGTTAAAAAAATGAAACCCTTGCCTTGCCATCGTATTTGCTTGTATGTACATAAAACAATGGTTCAACCACATCCACACGTCATAAATAGAAAAATCTCGAACATTCTTTAAAATTAATATTTTTAGAGAATTTCATATATTTTTTTTATTATTGTAATTAATATTATATGTTATACTATATGACACTACGAAGAAAATAAATAGTAGGATAGAAGGTTAAAATATCACATCGATCTCAAAAATATGAAATAAATTTTAAATTGGTATTAAATATTTCATTTATCTTTTATTGGCCAAAGTGCGAATTTGATCCTGTAACTTTGCTCCAGGTCTCAAATCAGTCATATGTCTTTTTTTTGTCTCGAATTTGGTCCTATATCTTTGCTTCAGGTTCCAAATCAGTCCTATATTTTTTCTTGTCTCAGTTTTGGTCTCATATGTTTTGAAAACCTCCCACCATTAGTCCTCCGTCCATTTTAAATTACAGTTAGTCTTAAAAACTTCAAGTCCCTTTTACTTTAGTCCCTGACTATCAAAATGAAAGTGAAAGAGCATCCCTGAAGATTCTCAAACCTTACATCTCGGTCCCTAATCCATGAATTCTTCATGAAATGGAATAGAAATGCAAAAACAACACAAATTAAAGCAAATGACAAAGGGACCAAAACTCAAAGCGTAAAAAATTTAAAACCATCGGAAAATGCCCCAAATTTTTGAGGAGGGAGGTGATAGAACAAAGTTTGGATTTTCGAAAATTATTTCTTAAAGTATTTGAGGGCGATTATTTGAATGAGATTTCAGTAAGGATTGAAGTTTTTGGATAAGTTCTTGAGTTTCTCGGCGATTTCCGTACGTTTTCCGGCTAGTTCTTAAAAAACTCAAGAACTCGTCTAAAAACCACAATCCTCACTGAAATCTCACTCAAATAATCGCCTTCAAATGCTTTAAGAAAGAATTTTCGAAAATTCAAACCTTTGAGGAGGGAGGCGATCGAAGAAAGTTTGGGGCATTTTCCAGTGTGTTTTAAATTTTCTACATTTACAGTTTTGGTCCCTCCATCATTTACTTTGATTTGTGTTGTTTTTTCATTTTTATTCCATTTTATGAAGAATTCATGGATTAGGGACCAAGATGTAAGGTTTGAGAATCTTCAGAGATGCTCTTTCACTTTCATTTTGATAGCTAGGGACTAAATTGAAAGGGATTTGAAGTTTTCAAGACTAAACGGTAATTTAAAATGGACGAAGGACTAATGATGGGAGGTTTTCAAAACATATGGGACCAAAACTGAGATAAAAAAAAATATAGGACTGATTTGGGACCTGGAGCAAAGATACATGACCAAATTCGAGACAAAAAAGATATAGAACTGATTTGGGACTTGGAGCAAAGTTACAGGACCAAATTCACACTTTGGCCTTTTTATTAGTATGATATGTTTTTAAATTTTTTTAAATTAGTCTCAAAACTACTTTTGGAATTTAATTTGACCTTATTTATTAATAATCTTAATTGAAGAGAGAAAAAAACTCTTTAAGAGTTAATACATAATTTTATATTTATCGTATTTAGACTTAAAATGAGAAAAATATGACTAATTTCTCTTATTTAATTGTAAAACGAAAGTATTCCCGAATTACTTTGATCTTATTTATTGAAAAAAAAAAAAGACTACAATACTCGTGGCATTTGAAAAGACAAGCTCTTGAAATTAATAAATATATTTTTGTTTTAAAAAAATAGTCACTCTCAAGACAAACCAATAAAAAAGAAGGTCCTGACTCATATGGGCCCATGCAAGTCACTTCTCCTTTTCAAATTTTTTAATTAGTACTAGTAGAGACTAGAGACCAACCCTATCACCTCAAAACTTTCTAAGGCTGAAAGATTTCTATAAATGGACCCCGAAAATCAAAATTAGATAAATTCCTTGATACTTTGATTTTCTATAGAAATTTATTTATTTTTACCGAAATACTATTGTTACTCCTAACATATACGGTTATTTTTAGCTATATTCCTAATTTTTGTTTGAGTTAATTGTACCTCCAAAATATCGAATCAGTTTCAATTATGCTTTTAAAGTTTTTAATCAATTATACCACAAATGTTTCACATTTGAGTTAATATAATTATACCCCAGATACCTTCCAATTTAGGAGGTACAATTAACACAAAGAAAAATTAGGAGTACAATTGATATAAAAAATAAAATATTGTGGTGTAATTAACTCAAAAAAATGTTGGGGATATAATTGAAATTGACCTCATATTTTGGAATACAATTGACCAAAATAAAACTTTTGGGGACAACTGAAAATAACCACATACTTTAAGGGTATTAAGAGTATTTTTACCTTTAATTTTTTTAAAATGTTTTAATGTATCCTATCATATTGTTATTTTCAAGACTATTTATTCACTGTTTATTTAATCAATTAATCGGAGGTTGATTGATTAATTTTATTATTTTTATAATCTTATTTGATTTAAATAAATTTACTTTTTAAATCGTTACAACAGTAACCATTAGAGAAAACTTAAAAAAAATATTCATATATATATATATAATATACAATAAAAGGGATAATTTTTCACAATCTGATAAACTCATGTTTGAATCTTTAAAGAGAAATGCTAATATTAAATGCATCTATTTTTCAGGCAAAAAATAATGCATCTATTTTAATAAAAAATTAAACTTAAATTCATTAAAAGAATCATCCTTTTTGCTGGAAGAGTCTGTATCAATAATTAATTTGTTATTCTGACGTGCACTTTCATTAAAAAAAGACATTAAAATATATGTTAGGACACATAAAATTACGCAAAACAATTATATTTATTAAATCATAGTGGATTGTCCATAAATGTGGACCACAACCTTTGTCCCATTGGCAGTTGCGTCTCAAGCACAACTTTAACGTTCGAAAAGTACTTTTACATGACCAACAAAAAAATTAAAATGTTTTTTTAAAATTGGAACTAATTAAAAGTGTTAGATTTTGTGGGCTAAATATCCGCCCATGTCGGAGCCCAATTGAGTTATGAGTTAACTCATTGAAATGTGGACTATTTTAATTAATTCCCACATCGAAAGTTAGTAGTTTGGAGCTTTTCCACTCTCCTATAAATAGGAGTAATTACCCATCATTCAAGTTGCTCAATTTCATGAGTTGGAAAGGGAACTCTCATATTGACAGAACCCACATAGTAATATTTATCTCTCTTCGAATTCTTCTTCCGCGATCAGTCGTGGAAATATTGCTCTACCTCTAGTAGGTATAGTCTCACCGTTTGGTGGAGTTCGTGACGAGGAGATCAACATTTGGAGATTAGTCTTGGTGGAGCAAAGCCGCTAGAAAGATTTAGAATATTAGCGATGGCATCCAGGTTAGTAAGTTCCGCAATTTGTTTTAATACTTTCCTGATTTATAATTATGATTCGGGTTTCGGTTCTTGGGGATCCGAAATCCTTCATTGGTATCAGGGCATGGTTTATGCTATTGCTCTGTTCTTCAGAAATTTGTGGTTCCAAAACGTTGTAGGGATATAGTTATCCCTCTCCCAACTATATGAGTTCTTCAAAGTATAATTGTTATTCTGTTCCCTAAATGTTTTAGGGATAGATAATATGTAATGTGTATATTATCCTGTGTATGTAAATCATAAATTGTGTTTATTTAAAACTTAAGAATATGTGTAGGTTCCCCATGATAATATTCATGTTCTTGATTTGAACTTAGGAATATGCCTAGGTTCCTAGTTTTAATATTTGTTGTTATCTCTGGTTTAATCTCTGTGAAACATCAAGAGTTTTAAATATTGTGGTTAGGTATATTTATAAAAGAAAATATTGTCAAATCTTTTTGAATTTGAAATTTAAATACGTGTTTTTAAATTTTTTTGAAATTCAAAATTGATTTAAACCTAAATTGAGAAGATTTGCCTAGATGCTCTAGAGATATTTGAACCCCAATATTAATTATTGCCGGCAGGTCACGGCAGAGGTCGCAGCCATGAACCACTGTACACGGTGGTTAACGATAGGGTTACGGCTGTCGGAGCCTCCATGGACCACCTCAGGCGGTGGCCGGCCGTCATGGTCCGGCTGCTTGAGCCACCGTGGACCACCGTGAGTGGTGGCCGGCTGGCAGACGTGACTGTCGAGGGCCGCCGTAAGCGGTTGTCGGTTGGTGATGTCACGACGGCCGACGCCGCCCTACACTGCCGCAGGAGGAGGACGCTGGTCACCGGTGGCCTGCTGGAGAAGGTTACCGCCGTTGATCGGCGGTAATTGTGAACAGTTGACCGTTGATTTGGTCAATGGTCAATGTTGTATGTAGATTTTTTGGGCAATTTTCGGTTGCGCATAACTTTTCCGTTTTTGCTTCGTTTTTTACAATCTTTAGGTCGTTTTTCTCAGTTTTTCGAGGCGAATCCAAATATAGGGAGAAACTAGGGCAAATCAGAGTCTAAGAAGAGGCATATAGCTATCTCTTGACTCACTCACATACACAACGGGAGAAATAATTTAAATGGTATGCGACCGTTTAAATCAGATTAAGTGTTTCACTCGAGTAGGAGTTGGGGGTAGTTTATGGCAAATCCATAACCCCAAAATTAAACGCTTATCCACATGGAAATTTAAATGGTATGCGACTATTTAAATGGTTGTAAGCATTGTAATCAAGTGGGAGTCCGTAGTCAAGCATGTGGCAGACTATATATGATGTCCATCTTGACTGCTTACCAAGTGAGAATCCAAAAGGGATTTTGAATAGTATGTGACTATTCTATGAAAATTGATGAGTCAAGCATAGAAAGGTGTACATATATTAGTTCTTTGTGTGATGATGGTGGTTGACCCCACTTCTCGAATGCAGAGACTGTCTATATCTACACTCGTCTTGCGTTGATTACAAGTTTCAATAACCGTGTGTTGTGTAATAGGGAACTGTGTTTAGTGTTAGCGTTTAAGATTGACTGATAGTGAAACTACAAAACCTATAGTTGTGGATCTCCATTAGGGAGAGAAACAAAATAACGTAGTGGGATTAGTTATGACATTTAGGAAAGTACAATTCCTATTGAGAGAAGGTATTGGAAATCTTGGAGTATGTCATAAAATAGCCTGGTGGTGATGCTCGGAAGACATTACCTTGCAGCACCTTTGAATGACATTGTGTTTTAGTTCAAATACCATACCACCTTAAAGGCGAAGTAGATCACATAAGAGAAACTAGTTTGGTGACTCTGAGGCTACCAAATTGAGGCAACTTACAATCAAGTTTGATATCTCTGAGATGCGCTTTGACAAGAGCATGAAGACGCATGAAAGGGAGAAATTAAACATTATTTGGGAGTATGTGTCAGTCTGAAGAGTGCCAACTTGTAAGTAGTAAGTTCAAATTATTACTAGATCTCTTCCCTCCTCTTTGGAGCGCGTGTAGGTTATTTCGACCTCCACTGGTAACATCGAATTTCTTAATGATGTCAAACACCACATATTGCTCAAGTATTAGTGGCATAAGGCTGCTAAATCCATCGAGCATGTAGCTTAAGTGGCTAAAGCTTCTTGGAGCACTCGACTCAAAGAATAAGGACAATGGGTCTAAGAGATGTGGTGTTAGAAAGAGAAAGACTGAATGTAAGGTAAGTAGCCTCGGTTCTAAAGAGAAGCATGAGAGGAAAGGAGGTTTTGACATAGATGAAAGACTCGGACCGGACCGCCCGAGTCAGACCAGAATCCAGTGACTCGGCCACCAAGCCGGTTCGATTAGTCTCATCAGACCGTCTGGCAAATGACCCGGCGATGACCCAGGTTAAACCGCTGGGCTTCAGAGTGAACCAGCAACCCGCCGCTAGATCAGAGACTGTGCTTGTTGTCTCTTCTTGAAATCTACTTCATTTCTGTCTCGTCTTCCTTTGTTTCTTAATAAAAGATGAAGTGGAGAGATGAATAAAGCTTGAAATGAAGAGAAGACGAAGAGATCACCATAAAAAGAAGGAAGGTTGCATTTGTTTTTCTCTCTCGTGTAAAAACTAAAAAGTAAATACTATTTTCACGCCTTGGAATCGGAATCATGAAAAATTGTGTCATGGCATTTAATGAGGGAAAGATGTGATTGTAGTGTTGGACAGCTAATACCAATTAATTTATTTAATTGGAAAGTATCACATTATCACTAATACGGTAATATCTATCTATTAGATTTTTGTCATATTACTTATAAATAATTATACAAATATTTCCAAAAATTATATTATTTTTATTACTATATAAATTTTTGTTGTATATTTTATTTTAAATAATTTATTTTCTAATAGTATATAATATTTAATTGATAATCTAAATTTAAGTACTTAAGTTAAAATTCAAGAATCATTTTATATTATGCTAATCAATTCAATAATTCATATTTAAAATTAATTTCTTATCACTTAATATATGTATAAGAGATTTGTTTAGTTAATAACGTACAAGTAAATATATATTTGTCATTTTACTTATTTAACCGGGCTAACTGGGTTTTTAGCGACCCGACGGTTAAACCGATGACCCAACCACCCAAACCTTTATCCGGGTCAATGAGCGGTCCGGGTTTTTAAACTATGGGTTTCGACCAAGGTCAAATTTTGTTTGTGTCAAAAGGACATTACGGGCAAAATAGTTTGCCATGAATTTTTCTCTCACCCATGAGCATTACTTCAGTAGTCCGACGAGTATTTGAGCGCCAAGGCAAAGGGCCTTGTTTTTTTTCTCACTATTGTGTGATGAAAATAGAATAGTTGGATAGCTAACCATTCCATATACTCTATAGCAAATGGGTTGCTTTAGGAGTAGGTTAAGTTGATAATGGCTAAGGTGGACGTCCCCATCGCGGTGAAGTCTTTCCAAATGCCTCTTCTGTACTTAACCGTTTGCCCTCTGATTCTGTGAGTATGATTCCTTATAAGTACTAGTTGGGTAAAAGACCTTATTAGAGTATGCTAAGACCATTAGGGTTTATAGCACACTTGATCCTTTCCAGTAGTGTGGGACGCTTGTCCTTAGAGACAAGTAGCTTATCTCGTTGAGATAGCTTGGTCACTCAAAATGATACGTCTTCATTAGCAAGGATGAAGACACTGTAGTCACAAAATTTAAGTCTAAGAATGTAATATTCTTTAAGACTAACTTTTCTAGCAAGGGAGATGGATTTTGGAATATGCACGTTCGTTGAGAGGAGAAGGACTAGCAACACAGCCGAGTGAAGCATATAGATGCACCTCCAGTTGCTAAGTCCAGTGGGAGTGATGCTTACGTGAAGCATGTCTCCCATGGAGCACAATCTAAGGCGAGTACTAGAGTAATAGTAACTCCCATGTGAAGAAGAGCCCAAGATGGTTCAATAGGCTCTCTCCAACCCTACTAGTAAATGGTGGACTAAAATGATGTAAGAAGTGAATGACGAAGTCTATAAGGACAGACCAAGTACAAGACTTGGTGGATCTTCCCCGCGTCGCAAGACATTTTGAGAACAAGTGTGCTCTCAAGGGTTAAAGGAGGTAGATGGGTCAATTGACCACTACTAGGCACATTAAGCAGTGAAGAGGTTCACGCGATAAGAAGGTATCGAAAGTATGATTCTAGCTTTGGTCTCCAGTTTGAGTCTAAGAGTACATCTGTTGGATGTCAAGACCACCTACTTGAATGACAATCTAGGTGAAGGGTTACATGCATGAGCATGTAGATTTTATGGCAAGAGGCCAGGAGCACAAATGTGCTAACTCTAGTGATCTGTCAAGATCTCACACCTTCATCTAAACTCGTGGTAATTGACCACTTATTCCATGTCAAGAAAGTTGAGAGTATTTCATTACGCTCACACCGTGTGTAGAAGACATATGGTCAGCTAGAAACAACATATGGTCTGCTCCAGCCATTTAAAATGGTTATTTTATCATCTTTTAAGATGAAAGAAATGGGTTAGACAGTGGGAGCCTAAATTCATAGAGATTGCTCTAAGAATTAGCTCACTCTGTCACAAGAATACTACATAGAAGAGATTCTTGGTAGATTCTTTGTGAAAGAATCTGAACCTTGGTGGTGCCTTAGTAGAAACGACAAGAGTTGAGTCTTGCTTTGTTTCTTTAGACTAAGTCAGAGATAGAGTCATGAAGATGAATTCCCACATATGTAGTTGGTAGCTTGAGGTACAATGAAGAGTGTACTCGCTCCAATACACCTTTTGTAGTCGGCTTCATGAGCCGTTATCAGTCAAATCTTGGATGACCACCTGTTTAGTGATTTGAAGGTACTTATAGGGCACTGCTAACAATCAGTTGTTTTCATCATAGTGACCTACAAGTGGTGAGTCACACTGATGTTGATTGGGTAAAAGACTTGGATAAGTAGAAGTCCATGTCTGAGTGTATTTTCTAGCTAGGCAATAGGCCGAAGCAAGAAATGTTCATGCATTTCTCTAACGTAGAGTTCGTTGCATGATCATGTTGGAGATTGTGCCCTAGGGCCAATCGTTTTATGTAAATATGTTTTGAACATATTATTAATTTATAGAGATAAATTAATGTGTTATCATATTATTAGCATGTTTACTATGATAACGTCCGTGATTAATTATGAGATAATTAATCTAAATCTGTCCCTGGTCGATTGTTTTCGTGGGAACGAAAATGAACTAAGACCAGCATGACCTCGGTGCATAGAGATGCATGCACTAGATGCTGGGACGAGAGTCATGGTGCAATTACGTAAGGGGTTACGAGTTGCTGGACTGACCTGGAGAGTCCTGCATGGGTTTAGTCATCAGCTTGCCTCTCCTGTACACCTGTCACGATGCCTTAGACCTGAGGTCATCATTATTCCGGCGTTGCAGTTGTCAGACTTTGGCTTAGTCTAACGTTGCCCGTAACAGGGTAGCCATGAGGGCTAAGTACGGGTTTGGTTGATTGCCGTGCTGAGGAATGTGGATTGACCAAAATGGGATTTTGTCCCTCATTAGATGAGAGATATCTAACTGGCGCCCTCGATGAGTCTGTCCAAGGGAAAGAGTGGCCACTCAGTAAATTGGGACTTACTCAGGGAATCGAGAAAGTTGAGGTTTGGATTATGGATGACTTTCCTATGCCTAATCCATGACCAAGATATCGTAGGACAATAGGGTCTGTGACATGGGGGTACTTAGGTTAAGTCGGTTTTTGGTAAACACGATAACTCACGTGTTTTGGGCAGTCGTGATGGCTTGCTAGAGTCCGCTCACGACTTGTAAGTCATGGAGATGACTTGCTGCCAACTTCACGTGGGGCCTGCTGGGTCACACATGAGCATGATTAGGACACCATTTAAAAGGGACACAAATTAAGGTTAATTCGTGGGTCACTACGGTGGCACAATTTAAGACAGCAGAAATGTCTGGGACATTAAGTCTTGTCTTAATTAATCTACAGTTGTGGAATATTTAAATTTGTGGGACAAGTTTAAATATAATATTTGTTAAATGATTAATAGGGAATAATTATTTACAAATAAAATATTAGGGAAAAATAATTCAGATAAGTTTCCTAAAAGTTAGGAAATTATTGAATTATAAAATTCCCCAATATTAAAATGAGGGTGGCGCCTCATGTGTCATATTTGGATTAATAAAATTGTTTTATTAAATCAAATAATAGGTTTGAATTCAAAAGATTTGATGGAGATATCAAAAGATTTGATTCAAACAGATTTGGTGAGATATCCTCCCAGTATCTTTGGAGAATCATGAATTCCTAAGAGTTAGGAAGGTTTTTGATTTATTAAATTCCAAGATAAAATTGGGGAGTTAGGCGCATGGCTCTGTGGGTCCCATGAGAAGATTTGATCTTCCATTTGATTCTGAGAGATTGCATTTTGAATTTAAATTGAAATATTAAGGTAATATTTTAATTGTAAATTCAAGTCCTAAAATAATTATATTATCAGAATATCATGATTTTAGGAATTTTTAAAATCACCAAAAATTATGCTTATTTATAAGGGGCAAGTCGACTTGCCTAAACCCTAGCTCACATTGTGATTTTGTCTTCCTCCTTGTAGAGAGAGAGAAAAATCGAATTTAGCCTTAGAGAGAGGAAAATCGATTTTTGCCTAAGGTGTTAGGAAAAATCGAATTCCACCATTAAAACTAGGGTTTTGTGAGAGAAGAAAAGGCAAGAAGGAGTTCTTGTGGGGGGTTTCTTCTGTGCGCCGTTTTGTAGTTGAATTCAAGAAGGAGTTCTTGAATTCAAACACTGTAGATTGGTCCCTGGTTCTTTTGGAGAAAAGAACGGAAGGCTAGCACCTTGGTGCCCGAGAAACTGTTCGTGTGGATCACCGGCAGAGGGAGAACGCTGAGAGTGGGCTCCTTGCACACGCATTGTGTAACCGATTGAAACTCGTGAGGTATACCACTTGTTGGGAAATCACAGAGGGAGCGCAGCGGAAGGGAAAATAAAAATTTTTCCATGGACTAAAACGTAATTAAAACAAACTCTGTGATTCCTTCCAGGATCCACTAACTATGTTTATACCAGTTTTAGGAAAGATGTTTACCTAGCTTTGATCGGTGACTTGTCGAATTTGCGAATTGAGAAGTTCACAGTGTGTCCTTCCTCTACCAGTAATCCACACGAGCAGTTTGGCAGATGCCTAGGTGCTAGCCTCCTTCACTTCTTCCTAAGTGAAAACGGGAACTATATCTATGGTTCTTGAGTAATCAAGAAGTGTTCTTGATTATCAAGATTATATGGGATTGGCGAATTTTCACTCTCTATAGATGCACTAGGCGAATTCTTTGGTCTAACCAAGAATCAATCTAAGTTGTGAATTTTTTTTTTTGTTCCAAATAGGCGCCTAGGGGCCCTATTTATAGTGTTCTC
>QANZ01006964.1:0-25218 GCA_003254925.1 Chamaecrista fasciculata
GAAGAGGATTGCAAAATGATACAAAATATATATAGAAAAAATATTGATACAAAAATCGAGTACAACTTAATCACTACTGTACATAGAGTAGTTCTACTTTATAAAATATTGTCAAAATATTAAACTTCTACTTTATCTCCCTATCAATAAATCATGCCTAACTCAATATTGTCAAAAATCGAAGAATTATATGTTTATGATTGATTAATTTTTATGTTGATTATTGACCAATACAACAAATATCAATATATTTTTTTTGAAAAAAATATCTGTGATTCTATGAGGTTTGTTAGTGTGAAATTTCAAAATGATACGGGAGAATCAAGACTATTTTACGGTGAGAGAATCAAGGATGACAATCACAAATGCTAATTAATAGGCTAATTTATAATTAAAAGTTTAAAATATAAATATCAATTGACATAATAAATGCCAAAATTAAAGGGATTGTATGAAATTTCATTGATTAAATATTTTTTATATTGTGGTAGTTGATGTAAATAGGTCCGAAAAATTAGGAGTATAGATAAATATTCTAATTTGCATTAATTAAACTCCAGAAATTATTCAAATTAATTTATTTTTGATTTTTGAAATTTTTTTTTGCTGATGTGGCTGCTCATGAAGTCCCCAGGACTCAGGTTTATATTTAAAGTGCGAGTATCCACTACTAGAAAAAATCAATTTTGTGACGGACAAATCCGTCACTAAATCATGAAATTCGTCACAAAACAGTGATTTAGTGACGGATTTGTCCGTCACAACGTCGGACGCTAAAAAGCGCGTCAGTAAATTTATGTGACGGACGTAGTTTCCGTCACTAAATTTGTGACAGACTAAATTAAAAAAATCCGTCACAAATCTGTCACTAATCATAATCAATGTTGTCAAAAGTGAAGTTCATTTTGTGACCGATGATCCGTCACAAATTGTAACATTTGCTACGACCAAAGTTTCTAAATGTTCGTCACAAATCTGTCACTAATTTTTTGTCCCAAATCTGTCACTAAATTTTCCGTCACAAATTTATCTTTAAATTTTCATCACATATCTGTCACTACATATCCGTCACAAATATGTCTATAAATATCTATCACAAAAACTGTTATATTATATATCATCATAATATAATATGAAGTCACAAAATTATAAGTATCATTCACTTTAAATAAAAAGTCTACTTCAATCTCTTAAAAATAACACAAAAGAGTAGCCACAAAAACTGTTATATTATCATCATAATATAATATGAAGTCACAAAATTATAAGTATCATTCACTTTAAATAAAAAGTCTACTTCAATCTCTTAAAAATAACACAAGAGTAGCCCAACTAAAATGATGATATAATAAGTCAACTACAATTAAACACAATGAGCAATTTCTAAGATTCTTGATGATCTTCATGTGAATGAGGCATTCTTGTTCTTGTTTCCCCGAGTTCTTGCACCAATCCTTCTAACACATGTACTTTTTCCCTGTGTATACATATATAAATCAGCCAAATATATAAAGTTAGAATGAACTATAAATGAAATTTTAGACGAAAAAAAAAAAATAAGTTATTCATACATATTGTCTTTTGTGTTCAGAATATGGGATTGATCCTCCTGCATGGCAAGATGGACCAAGCCCATCCTTGTTACTCAATCTATTAGTTCGATTGATTTCGGATTTTTGTTTATATTCTGGTGTGGACCATTGTCGAAGAAGTTTCTCCCAGTCATCATTGCTCATCCATGATGACCTTGAACCAGATTTCAGAACATGATTTTTTTAGTTCAATCTTTAACTAGTCTGGTTCAAGAGTGAACTTGAACCAGTTTCTGATTCAAACTTGAACCACTTTATAGTTCAAGAGTGAACCAGAAAACTGGTTCAAGAGTGAACTTCTGGTTCAAACTTGAACCAGTTTCTGGTTCATGGCAAAACAGAACCAGTTTCTGGTTCACTCTTGAACCAAAAAACTGGTTCAAACTTGAACAGTTTCTGGTTCACTCTTGAACCAGTTTCTGGTTCAAGTTTGAACCAGTTTTTGGTTCAAGTTTGAACCAATTTCTGGTTCAAATTGGGTCTCATCAGTATCTCATTCATTTTAGCACAAAGAAGTTAAATATCTATCTCATTTTTTTTAACTTTATTATAACTGATGTTTAATAATTGAAGGTCCAAGATGATAAATGTTATTACCCCAGAAAGTAAAATTGCCTAGAACCTTTGCATGCAAGTTATAATATTGATACCACTGATCATTATAAATAGTTAGTAAATATGTTCCTAGGATAAGAACGTGAGAAGAATAAAGCCAATACTATGCATGCATAATTGATGTACTAAACCCTTGAACCTAAGTTTTGGACATACAGCCTTTTTCAGGTCATCCACGCTAACTTTTTCACGTCCTTCTAATGCAGCTAAGCACTTTGCAACACGGGCAGCATACAGCTCAGCTCTGTGTCCCTGTAAGTTCACAACAGAAGTTCAAAAGTATGTAAGAAAACAAGAAAGCAATCTGTAGGGCAAGGGTTTGTAAGCTGACTTGGTTCATACTACTACAGTGATAAATCAATTGTTAATTATCTTAGAAAGAAAATATGCAGAAGAACTAAATAATATGTTAGAATGTTTAAACAATTAAAAGAACCTTCCCATGCTATCATCCTTCAGAAACTACACATGGCAAAAGCTAATCAGTAACTAATTGTCTAGTTCATCCATTTAGTGCTCCCTCTGTCTCACTCTTCTCACTGGACAATAGTAACTTAAGTGATAACATGGATACTAAGATTTCAAATATATATTAACACAAGGTAGTAAAAGAGTCTGAGCGAAAGAACAACCTAATTATGGTATTGGTAGCTTAAGTACGAAACTTCAGAAATGTCTCAATTCACGCACAAAGGTCATAAAAGAAGGGGATGAGAGAAAACCCAGCAGGTCTTGTTTGAAAACATGTCCTTTCTTAGATATTCTTAACAAAAGGCTTTATGTATAAGAAAACATGCCTAGAGCTCCCAAAATTAGGTCAAACAGAAACAATGGTTTCTTATCAAGGTTTTAAATTTCATAAAATAAATTAAGTAGCATAACTCAAACGTAAAAGAAGTTCTGTCATTGTACACAAAAAATTTGGAAATGGTGAAATGAGTAACCTGATGAGACTGAGTAGAACTATTTTTTTGCTATCACATACAAAAAAGAACAAGGAGAGGAGCACAAGATGAGTGCAATATATTATATCACAATCAATGGACATAACTTAGAGTAAATTCCAATGGAGGATCAGGTGTATCAAATGAAAAAAGAATAAATTACTAAAATGTATAAAAAGTTAGAGCAATAACCTGGCAACCACCTCGAATTGCTTCCATAACCAAGTATTTTAACTGGTCTCTGCTAATAGTAACATCCTTCAGATACTCTCTCGCCAAAATGATCTGCACTAGATAAGTGTTGAAAATGAAAAAATAGCACTGATCTGGCTATTCTATTGAGCAATGCTACTACTCAATACAAAAGACACCTCAAAAACATCTGAAGAGAGAGAGAGAGAGCAAGAGAGTGAAAGAATGTATAGTATGTTGAAGCACTGATAGGGACTTGGGTAGTATGGGATGCCTAAATCCCACATCGAGTAGAATGAGAAGCTTGGTAGAGCACTTAAGTGCCTTGTTTCTCCCCCTTCAATAGCTAGCTTTTAAAGGAAGGTTCCCAAGGTCACTTGGGTCTCTATCAATTGGTCTTTGTCAAGCACACTTTGCTTCTAACCCACTACTCTATTTATACAAGGTGAGAGCTCAAACTGATATTTTCAGAAATGGGTCCCAGCATGCAGCATGCATCAAATTAATTACCTGCTCTTATTGGTATATTGCACCACTGATTAGCATATCATATTTATGTGAGAATATCTGAGTTTTTGCATTATCTGTTTCCTCTCCATTTTCCTCTGAAAGGTAGACAGACATACCTGAGTTTTTGCATTATCTGTTTCTTCTTCAACCATTTTAAATATCTGGTTACTGTTTTCCTGAAATTGTGTAGCGATTCCAACAGCTGCAACACGTTCTTCGAAACTCATGGGAAGACTTGCACTGCAGAGAGTTTCATCATTTTGAATAAGATAACAAAAATATTCATAACTCATTCTATTAGTTAAATATAAGACCATTACTTTAAATTAATTGCAATACGATCTAGTAGATGCTCCCGTACATCACCCTCTTCTGGATTATAGGTGGCAATCAACAGTGGCCTGCAAGGGTGCCGAAAGCTGATTCCCTCTCTTTCAACAGTATTAACTCCTTCAGTCAATACATTAAGGAGCAAATTACTGATACCCTCATCCAAAAGGTTAATTTCATCAACATATAAAACACCTCTATGAGCTTCTGCCAGAAGGCCTGGCTGGAAAACAGTTGTTCCTGTTTTTACAGACTCCTCAACATCAACTGATCCAATGAGTCTGTCCTCGGTGACTCCAAGAGGAATCTACATCATGAAAGATTTGAGGATGATTTTCTGTAGTGGTAAAGAATAATTTCTTTTCTGATAAGAATGAGATGACGAGTCTTTGATAGTACAACATAGTATTTGCAATATAATATGGAAGCCTTCTTCCTAGAATAGTACCTGAACAAAGGGAGACTTGACAATCTTAGTTTTAACATTGCCAGCAGAATCATATTCAAGGTGTTGAGCCAGTCCATCTTCCCACCTACAATTAGTAACTCTTTCATTTATAGGAAAGTCTTGCCGACTCCAAAGTAAATTAAAATAGGTACCAATGACTTCCATTCCAATTAGTAAAAAACTTTAGCATTATGTACTTTCTCCCAATCCTTTGTTCAATTGATAGATTCACAAAAGAAATCAGAATAATAATTAAAAAAAAATGTCAAATGTAAATCCCCTACATATGTTTGTGGGCAGTTCAGGATGAAGGATTTGCAAGTTTCTCATTTCAACTTAACTATGATACTATTTTCTGCCTTATTGAGTATTTGGAAAATTTTCATAACACAATTTCTATATTACAAGCCATTGAAGTTGTGTCTAGTCACCATACTAGCCATCCTAACTGTGGGTTGAAAGGGATTAGTATCAGGATAGAATTGAGGCAGAATTAGCTGAGATTACAGGATGAGGGTATTTAATTTAAAGGCATTTGGGTGTTCCTTTAGGGAGAGGGTAGTCCACTTGCTACATCTTCTTGTAACCCTATCTTATCAAATATTTTAAAAAGACATGAAAATTGGAAATGGGTTCATCCTCTAGGTAGGAAGGTCATTTTAATTCAGGTGTCCCTATACAATCTCCTCTTTGACATGTTTAATTACTTAAGATTCTTGTTGTGTTAACTGAGAGGATGGAGAAGATCATGTAGGACTTCTGATGGTTAAGGGGTGGTGAGAGTAAGAAAGATTACTTGGTTAATTTGTAGGCGTGTTGCAAGTCCAATGAGGATGTCAGTTCAACTCTTCATAATATGGTGTCTAAGAACAGACGCTTCGTGGCAAGGTAAATTTAATTTACCTAGGAGCCTGATTTTTGTTGAGTAGGGCGGTGAGGAAAAGATACGGTGTTTGTCATAATGGTTGGGAAGTTAACACCAAGGTTGGTGCTACTCATGCAAGCCCTATAAGTTCATCACTAAAATACATCCTTCTTTTTCACCTCTCTTTCATGTCAGAGTTGAAGATGGTACTAGATTACAGTTAAGGGTGTTGGAGACTGGGATTCATTGAACTCCAAGATTTCTGAAATTGTAGTGACAGATCCGTTTTTCTATTTACAGAAGATTGCTGTAATTTCTAGTTCAAATCATTAATTTGAAATTCAATAGCCAAGATCCCATTTGGGTCCTAGAAGCACATTTAATATTTTTTATTGGTCCTAAAAGTATTTATAAGTATTTCTTTGAAGTAAATCCAAAGTTTAAAAGATGTTCCAAATAAATCTCGAAAGCTAAGTTTGCTACAAACTACGGCTAAATATGAGTTGTCACGTTGAGGTGGCAACATCATTAAAACCAATTATTAGAGATTATCAATATGTACCACCAGAAAAGTGCAAATTGGGTTTTGGACAAATCTATCTGTCTTGAATATTTAAATTCAGATTCAGAATCATTTCAGAGGATCAAGGCTCCCACTAAGGTGAAAACTTTAGTTTCAACCATGGTACTTAACCTAATAAAAACCAAATAGTATGCTTCCAATTTCAAAGTCAAACAGTCATCCATTTCAGCACTGTGGCAGATCTAGAATTGACAATTTGGCATCTTTAATGGGAAATGGGAATGTGCAGCTGAGTTAGATCATTTTTAGCTATTAAGTTCACAAACTTTGGAAGCATCATTGAGCATAAAGTCCTTTGGTAGTGTACTACTGTTTGCAAGTTAATGGGATCTTACAAAATGCAAGGGCATTTGATCAAAAGTGTCCTCTATCATCTCTTCTTTGGGAAAGAACTATTTTCTTTTAACCCCCTTTGAGTTTTAGTAAGTGGCTTTTTAAAGGGAGTGTCGGGTGTGTCACGCCTGACATGTGACAGGGAGCATTCCTTATGCCCTTATAATGGAAATGAAAAATATATATATATATATAGCTGATGTTAGTTTCAGATTCTTTACCTATTTATTTATTTCATTTCTGGCTTTGGAAGGATTTCCTATCCTTCATTGTTTTATCACTTTCTTTTTCATAAACAAATTCTTTCTCCATCCAGAAAAGAACAACAAGCTCTTGACATGGACATGAATGAGTTAGTCCTGTTCAATCCATTAAGGCGCCTGATTTTCTATTAAAACATCATTCTGGATGCTTTAGGAAATGATGGATGAAAATAAACTTATTCCAATTCAAAATCATATTCATGAGATAGAAATTTCTTCTCATATAACAGGGCATCAAGAGTAACAAAATACATCATACTAAATAAAAAAGAAAGTACAGAAATTAAAAAAGGATGCCGATGAAAAAAATATTGTAACAATATTGTGGAAAACAGAAGAGCTGTAACAGTGCTTATTCAAAAGAATGATCAGTACTCACAAAGTAAATCTAAGTCAAATCATTCATTTAAAAAAAGGACTTTTGGCACATTAGTTTTTATTATCATAATGATGAATACTTGTGGAAGTTTGATATATTATGATTAAAGAGTCAAAGAATAACTGAGTCAGGGTACATTTCCAACAAACAAAATTTATTTAAGAATTTCAAGTGCTAGAAACCAAAATTCCAATGTGTATCTTTATTTACAATTTATCTAATTTTATGATAACAATGAAAAAAGAATAAATAATTACTGTCAAAACTGGCAAACCATTCCTCACAAATACAAATCGTTAGTGACCTTACTCTTCTGGGCAGGATGGATCTGCATTTGCAATTGATCCAACGACCACATCGATAGGTGGCAGTATTGCATGCAATCCACGTGCCATTACAGTTTTGGCAGTTCCTCGTCTTCCTGATATGGCAATTCCTCCAACCCCACGGTCAATGGCACCAAGCAACAGTGCCGTTTTTATAGCATCCTGGAAGAAATAACTAACTGATCAAAACACCTTGTATCACTTGTGGCAAAGAGAGGACATAAATAGCTCGCCATATGTATACTTTGTAACTATACTCACATGATATGCTTCTCTCATTTGTCTATTTAATAAATAAATAAATAAAAAGTGATGAACTTTTAAATGCACTTTAATTATCAAAGAGCAAGATAAAATAATGAAGTAGTAGAATAACTTTCTCCATCATTTTCTTCTTCCTCTTCCTATTATTACATTTCAAAAAATAAAATAAAATAATTTTATGGAAAAAATACTTTTAGATGCCATTGGATGCATCACATTCCAGTTTGATGACAGATTCTGCAAGTGCAATTTTTCCCAAAATATCTCTCAAATAATTAAAGTTAAGAGAATAAGCCCAGTAAAAATTATAATCATATTATTATGGATATTATAAACTTCAGAGTTCAGAGAATCCAGAATCCACAGCTGACACAATGATCACCAACACAGCCATTCATGGCTTACATTTAAAAAAAAATGTAAATGGGAGACAAGGTTTTCAATAGCACATTGACGGTTCTTGCAGTACTAAAAGCCAACGAGAGGCAAGCACTTCATAAGAAGCACATATTTCATAGCAACTTCAATAAATCATTACCTAGAAATCATTTTCCCAAATTGAAAAAGCAAGTAGAGAGTGAAGCGAGGTATTACTTGGCCAACAACAGCAGCGAGGGGGAAAAACTGTCTTCCATAATTTCTATCTGTGTCCTCAGAAGTGGTTATTACAGCGCCATTACCAGATTCAGCATTGATAAAGGAGGAATGTTTTCTGATACTTTTTGACCTGAAAGACGAAGAAGCATAACATAGAGAAAGATGCGAATGTGATCTTAGTGCCGCAAGAACTGAATAAGATTGGAGGCTATGAGGATTCGCACAGCTCGAACATGTGAATGTGAAACCCATTTCAGGCTAAGAGTTGCATGCTTCTCTTATCTGTTGCTCAATTTCGAAGCTTATAGATAGTATTGTTGGAAATCTTTAATCTTTAAAATTATCAGATATCCAAGGGTTTTGGTATTTTTACGCGCGACAATAGGCGCGTACAGATTACAGAATAAGTGATCAAAAAAATGAGAAAACTTGTTATTTGATTTATGAATTTATACCAATTAATTAGTTGTTATTTGAATAATCAAAATATATTACTCAGTTCTTGAATTATTGCAATTGCCAACAATTTGATTTATGGGGACAAAAAATATTTAGTATTAATTTAAGGATTAAAAAGTATTAATTTAGTATAAATTCAATTACTAAAAAGTATAAAATCAGTTCAAATTCAGAAATCAAAACTTCACTAATGATTAAATAGTTGATGATTGAAATATTTCAGGGATCAAATCGAGTAGTTCAATTTTTCAAGAACTGATTAGTAGACTAAGTATAAATTCAAGGATTAAATAGTAAGCTTTCTAAAAAAAATTAATGATGTTTGGAATTAATATTTAATGATGTTTGGCTAAATTTTACTTGCTATTTTTTTTATTTGATGAATATTTTTATTTATTTGTATTAAAAATGATAAATTAAATAGGCCAAAGTCCTATTTTGGTCCCTATGTTATGCCCATTGTTCCAAATAGGTCCCTCAGTTATTTTTCGTTCCATATTGGTCCCTCAGTTATTCAAAACTTGTCAAAGTTGGTCCCTCTAACGTTTTCATCCATTTTTCTGTTAAAAAAAGGGGAAAATAAGTTTTCATCCCCAAAAGTTTCATTTTCTTATATTAAGGTCCTTTTCTTTTAACAATAGGATCAAAACATAAAAAAAGAAAATAAATTAAGATTTTAAGTGAATTTGACCCAAAAACACACAACTTTTCTCTCACTCACCTCTCTCACTCCCTTCTTCTTCACTCACGACTTCTTCCCTCTCCCTGAACAATGTTCCTAAAGTTTTGCATTTGTGTTTTGCCTTCGATTGAAATCAAACATTGTTCAGGGAGAGGGAAGAAGTCGTGAGTGAAGAAGAAGGGAGTGGGAGAGGAGAGAGAGAGAGAGAGAAAAGTTGTGTGTTTTTGGGTCAAATTCACTTAAAATCTTAATTTATTTTCTTTTTTTATGTTTTGATCCTATTGTTAAAAGAAAAGGACCTTAATATAAGAAAATGAAACTTTTGGGGATGAAAACTTATTTTTCCCTTTTTTTTAACAGAAAAATGGATGAAAACGTTAGAGGGACCAACTTTGTCAAGTTTTGAATAACTGAGGGACCAATATGGAACGAAAAATAACTGAGGGACCTATTTGGAACAATGGGCATAACAGAGAGACCAAAATAGGACTTTGGCCAATTAAATAAGATCAAAAGATCTTACCAAGTTCATTGGGATTCTTGTAGAGAATGCCTACAATGATTCACATAAAGATATTTATGGAACACCATAAAAGATAAATAAGTTATTGAAAGTGAAAGTGTAAAACATAAGTAATGAATATTGACTATTGTTACATTTGAGGAATAACATCACATTCTAAGTCTCAGTTTGTACTTATAATAAAATCAGATTAAATTATAATTATAATTATAATTATAATTATAATATGATAATAATTTGAATGAATATTTGTTAATATATTGTTTGGGTGATTGTTGATTATTGTTGATTATTTGATGTAAAATTATTGAAATGAGTATGTAATAATTGTGGTTGGCAGATAGAAGAATAAGGAAATTGATAAGTTGTATAAGGGTAGAATTGGAAGACAAAGTTAAAAAAAGTGGAATATGATTTTTAAAAAATCAAGGGTTGTTTGGATGAGATTATTAATTATTTAAAAATTTGATTATGTCATTGTTTGCCTTGGGAAACGCAATAATCAAATTATTATTGTTTTTTTGTCAAACCAATAATCTAATTATTTGAAGCACCTTTTGATGTGATTATTGGGTTTGGTCGACCAAGATTATTTTGGCCTACAAAATGGTCAACTGGGAAGGACTAAACGCTATATTCATTCCAATCGCAGCCTGACGTTCAGTTGACTAGTTAAAAAATGGTTGACTGTTTTGTATTGATTGCAATCGCAGGTCGATATTCGGTCGACCATTTTTTAACCGGTCAACCGAACGTCGGGCTGCTATTGTAATAGCAGGTTGATATTCGGTTAATCGGTGACAAAGTCGATCGACTAATTTCAGGTAAATTACCATTTTAGCCTTGTGATGTTTGATTGAATGCATTAGAGTATATATTATAAGGGTATAATTGTAATTTTTTATATATATAAAAAACGGTGAAGAGAACAAACAAGGCATCCTCTAATCATAATAACACCTCCCCATCTTCGTGCATCATGTTGTGGCTCTTGTGTTATGACTTGAGGACGCAATAGCTAGCGAAGAAAAGTGAGTTTTAACCGACAAGTCAGTACCCTGATATAGAACAGAATCATAAAAGCTAACAGAAACTAAAATGGACCTAATAGTTGTAGACAATACTATCTTCGCACCTTTCCAGATGATGTCGTTCTTGAGTGTGTTTGATTATGAAAAAAGCAAGATTATAATTTAATCAGAAAAAAATTATAAAACGAACATGATTATTACGATTATAATTTAATCTAATTTGATTATAAGTGTAAACGAATTGAGCGTAAGAAGACTAACTTAGTGAAAAAATTATATTACATCCCGAGAAGAGTGAGACCTTTAAACTTTGACATATTACCAAATCTAAATATTGTATTTTAGAATAATCACCGCCAAACACACAACAAAATTGGATCATCTATAGTGCATTTCTCCTATAGTGCCCGTATAGTATATCATTTGAATCATTAGATTAATCTAAACTCTCTCATCATGTAACATCATCATGTCTTATCTTTTTCTTAAAATGAGTTTTTATTGTTGAATTTAATATTTTTCAAACTCAAACTATTTACATTTAAAAAAACTTAATATTTTTGTACAGTTAAAAAGTAATATTTATTTACAAAATATTTAAAAAATTTTAAATAAATATTTAATTATTTTTCATTATGTTTTTATTTTAAGTTAGACATTGTTTTTTAAATATTTAAAATAAACTTATGACAAATAATAAATATTTTTTTAAAAATTAATATTTTATAAATAAATATTATTTTTTAACTATGTAAATGAAAATATTATTTTTTTGAATTTTTGTATGAAAGGACCAACCACGATGAAGGAGGAGCCGGAGTTGGCTTTGATTCATCTCCGGGCGTATTTACCAGAACTGACTAAAGAATCAAATCCTGATTCTATTACCCTACAACCAAGAGAAGCGGCAACGAAGCTAAAGCTTCACACTGGTCCACTCTCAACTTACCGCAACTTACACGGCTAAGTTCCAACTCTATGTTGATAAGAAAAAAGAAAATCCCCTAAGAAGAAGACTTTCAACTATTCCAACGGAAAGGGGCAATTCAAATGCTCCATAGATAACCCCCTGTGTCTCGTTCCCGTCCAACTCACCGGGAGATCGAAGAGCGGTTTGCGCTTCGCGCCCCAACCCCCTTCACTAATAGATGCTTAGATACCTGCAACTGCATCTGTAAGCGGCGCAGGGCAGGATGGACGAGAAAAGCGGCGAGAAGAAGACAAACAGAGGGAGGAAGGGGGACCTTTTTTCTATTGCCTTCCCTTTCTACTTCTAGACTGGTTCGTCTGCGGGACAGCGAGCCAAGATCCGATTCGTCAATCGACGAATCCATGCCACGTAACCTGGCAAAGGAGAAAGAGACGATGGCAACGCACTTCATACAAGAGGGAGGGGGTACCGAGGAGACAAAGACACGGCAAGACTACTTTACCTNACTAGAGTGAACATTCATTTCTGCAAAAATAATAATAATAACAAAGAAAAAATTTCACAAGAACTTTTTCTTAGTAAATTAATGATTTAGCCCATGAAAGGTGATATATTTCTCAATTTAATTTTTAAAGATAAAATTATAAGATATAATACCAAAAAAACATATAATTAAAATTAATTTGTTAAAGATATAACCTAAAACGTGTAATACCGCATCTCATAGAATTCTACGTTTTCTTGACATATACCCAATAGTTGATGTTTAAAAATTGTATTGACCCTTTAATTTTTACTACAATTATATTGGGTTAGACTATCCGGTAAAGTTTGTCTTGGAGCATGTGATGTAATAGGTCATGAGCTAAAAAGATTATGACGCATAGAAGAATTAGTTGTATGTAACTAGTGATGTGACTCCGTACACAATTTTGATTGGTTAAAAAAATTATTTTTCAACATTAAATTACTTAACTGTTCCACGTGTCATAATCTTATTGGCTCATGAGTCATGACCCATTGCATCCCATGCCCCTAAAACAAACTTTACATCATAGACTAACCCAATTATATTTTAGAATAAACCTACAATTTTACCACTAAAAAGTAAATAAAAAAACAACTTAATCACAAAAGTTATAGACAAAAGTACTCTTAGTACATCCAAAATATAAAATCAATTTTAGTTATACTTTCAAAATTTTTTTTGAGTCAATCGTACTCTTAATTTTTTTTGTCAAGTGTACTCCCAATTTAGGATACAATTGGCTCAATAAATTTTAAGAATGGGAAGTGACTCCATATATTGAGAGTACCAAGAGTATATTTGTCAAAAAATATGTTTTACAATTACTCCAATACACCTTAATCTTTTAAACTTTAGAAACTAACTTTTAGAGACAAATTAAAAACTAACTTCTAGAGACAAAAACTAGAACATAGTGATTCAAATTGGAGTTAACGGAACTCACTTTCTCCCTTTACTTGTTCCTTTCTCCCTTAATACTACACCTATAGTGCAGCATAGAAGATCCAAATTGGAGTTATTAGACATGCGCATGCAAGTACAAGCCTAGTTCAAGCGTGCATATAAAATCCTGGATTCATTGTCAATCAAGGTCTAGTTCAACTTCATTTGAATTCAGTATATAACTGAACTCACATATAACCAAGTACAAAGCAAAGGCTGGCACTTGGTCATCCGTAAGTTTCCACTGTTCTTTTTACATTTGACGTCAATTTTCAGGCAAAAGGAAGTTGTTATCCGGATTCCCAAGCAACCAGGACTTCACTAGGCGTCTAAGAGCCACTGAGAGGATGAATAAAGCAGTATATCCGACTATGATTTATGAATAAAAGGGCCAACCCAGTTTTAGTCCTCACTTGGTGGGGGTGCTGGGGAAGGGAAGCCTTATCCCTACTTTTTTGCAAGGAGGCTGGTTCGAATCCACGACCTCAGACCCCACGACAAGCGTCGTTACTGCCGAGCTAAGCCGGCCCTTCACTATGATTTATGAAGAAGGCAATATATATATATAGAGAGGAATTTGCATCTAAAAAAAAAAACTAAGACGACAATCACACCGCATGAGCAGAGTAATCCAAAATGTAGTTGTAATTTGTAAACTTACAAACAAGTTGATCACTAAGAAATGTCAAAACAAGTTGAGAGCAACTATGCATAACTAAGGTCAAGCATTCAGACTTTTCGTGATGTTAACTGCCTGATATTGTACTTAGCCAACTCCTTATACTTTTCAATGACCCCGATCAAGCATACAGTCTGACAGAAAGGAAAATGTTGTGTTAGCTATATGGAAAACAATAAACTATACCCAAAAACAAAAAATGTCCAAAAATTGCATATCATGATGCTTGGGAGCCTTGATTCCAGAAAAGATATAGGCATACGGCAAATTACACAAAACTACGTAGTTCTTAAGAAGGAAAGAAGGATAATTAGTGACAAATAACGAAAATTCAAAAACTACCCAAAAAAGAATGTGTTCAAGGTCTAATGGATCACCAATTAAGCAAGTCTATGTGTTGTTTGTGTACGAAAAGAAGGACCTATTACCACGAGTATCTAACATTGTTTGGTACCTCATCAAGGTATTATATGACTAGTTTAAAAATAGTGTTTTCTGAGATGGGAGGATGTCCCCTAGATGCAAAATCGAAAGCAAATGAAGTTAGTAGGGAACACTAAATGCAGAAAGGCTCAGAAAATTATTTAAATGAAATCATTAATTATGTTCATATTTTCATCATATAGTCATATGCTCCATCAGTGAGGATGGTGATTTCCACTTTTCAAAATTTGAATATTTTAAAACTGTCTTTCTAAAAAAAAGAAATATTAGCTATAAGTTAAAAATAAGCTCTTCCCTAAAGTAAAAACAATAATAGATAAGTATTCAACCAACGGAGACAAAAGAAATGCCTATACGGTGGATCAGATAAGCAGTAATAGCATAAGCATACAATTTAAAATCCATTCCAGTAAAGTTATGCCATTCTAACCTCAGTATAAACATTACAATCAAATTTTATTTCAGCAAAAGCATGGTTTTTCTTACCTTGACAATTTCAACAACTATGGTTTTGTCAGGACTTTTAAGATCAACTTTATGAGGTGCAGGAACTGATTTTGCAACTGCATCGATGATTTTCATCCTGTCAATACCACTATTTGCACGGGCTTCATACAGTACAGCAAACTGCACAAAATATCTTTTGTTAAGCTAGTATTATTTTGACAATAATAATCTTAGGGGAGTAAATTCATACAATAAATGGCTTTATGAAAGAACAGGCATGGAACTGGTGTGACTGATTGTATAATGATTCGAAATAGAAGTGTAACTGATTGTATCACTTAGTATTGCCAATTATGACCAAAAGTTACCAAATATCAGAATATATAATATGGCTCTTTGTTAGGATAGACTATTGGTCTTTACTCTTTAGGAATTTCAAATCTCATGATAGAGACAATCTTGTTTTTTTGAGTATACCACTCTTTCATTACTGCTAATAATGGTATCAGACCTGCTAATAGTAATTAGGTACATCTCTTCATTCTCTTGAATTACATAAGGAGGTTTCTTGTAGTACAATCAAAGCGAGAGGAATAATAATCATTATAACATGTTCCAGACAAAATCATTAGCATAAAAATAGATATTCAAGGATCAATTTTTGTAGTAAAACATTATTGAGTTTTTCAATAATAATGTTTATATTCTCCCTTACTTTTGTTGCTATGTTCTTCACATCATATTTCGGCTTACTAAACACCCATCTTGAACCCTAACCCTAAAATCCCTTGAACACTAAAGATAAGATGTGGGGGACATCATCATTATTCTTCTCTTCTCTCTAATTCCAACTTAAATCATAATTCAACACAGCCATAACCAATAAATGTAGGATGATTATACACAGTCCTACTGTCCTAAGCCTCCTAGGACATAACGTAGAAAATCAAATAATGTTCTCATTTTCTTTAAGGAAAACATAATGGTTAAGAAAAGTATCTAGAAAGGGTGTCTATTCTTTGTTGTTTGGTGTTAACAATAGAATTCATTTTTAGAGTTTGATCTAGAAAAGGAAACAAAATATTTAAACATATTAACTATTACAATTTTAAAATTTTAGACATAAAAAAAACACTAGTGTCAACTTTCAAATATGATTTCATTGATTTGTCATGTAAATTCTAGAAACTTTCACCATTTTATTAATATATTTTTTAATTTAACCAACTACAGTGAATATAACCACCAGAAAATGACTTCTGCCATGTTAAGGATTTGTTGTTTTCCACTCAAGTTTCCCTTTGCAGTTGAAAAAATCTGGATTTTCCTTGACTGCTTCCTAAAGTCTAAACCAAACAGTATTAAAAAAAAAAAAAAGGAGAAAAGATTTACCCAGAATTCATTTTCCACAAATTAAATGTATCCTAAAAGTATCAGATTTCACTTTCTTTTATTGTTTTTGGGTACCATCAAATTTTATTTTCAAATAAGCATTAACATTTATAATATAGTAAGAAAACTGCAATAATACAATATTCTCCCCAAATCGTGAGTTAATCTGAATGCTTAGAGCATTTGATATATTAAGGGGAAGGGGTAGGGTTGAGCCCAAGTATTCTCATACCTAGACTCTGGAATCATGAGCTATTAGTTTATGGGCATTTGGATGTTAGGACTATAAATTTCTTATGATAGCAACTCTGGCATTGATTAGCTTGTAATGCCTTAAATGAACCAAGTGTTTTGGCATGGTGCAAGTGTGTGTTATCCAATGGTCAATTTCATAAAAGACAAATCCAAAAGGGAAGAGAGAGAGAAATAGTTTTGAGAGTTTCCAAGGTAAAGAAGCTTGCTCTCAAAGACAATCATGCTATGAAAGGTTCCAAACCAAGTCCATCTGGTGTACACAAAGTTTGTACATTAGGAAAAGGAAAATAGTATTAAAACAAAATTGGGTATATATATAGTCTGGAAATATTATAATTGGCAGAATTACTATAGTTCAAAATGCAGGTAGATAAGAAAATTCAATGCACGATTGTATACCTTTTGGGGACTTTGAGTTTCCACTGGAAAATAGCGATCCACTAGAGGCTTGATTGCATTTGAGATTTCCTCTTCTGAAGCATAGCATGCCAGTTCAATTGGCAAAACTCTCAAGATAAACCTAGAAATATAAACATTTGTCATAAAACAAAAGGCTAATGTGGGCTTTATGTGATATAATAAAAAGATTTAGGAAAAGAACCTTGACATGTGCTTTCTTCTCTGTGCTGCAGATGTTACCAAGTGTTGTACTATGTCTTTTGGGCTCGGGTCTCCATCTTTCTTTCTCATTTGAACAAAGACAACACCATTACAACCTGAATCAAGCTTGACAAAGGACCTCTGCAAAAACAGACTCTCATCAACATGAACGCCAATCCCGTGATGAAAAAGCAAACATAGAGAGGAATGAAAAAATAACCCAGACCCAGATGATATATCCCTTGTATCCTCAAGTTATATACTACAATGGACAAGGAACTGATGAAATAAGCATTTACTCTTAAGGTGTTGAGTTTAACAGATAAAATCCCCCATAAACTATTCAGCATGATGAATGCCAAATAAATATTAAGACATAATAAATACAGAAATTAAAACAAGAAACTTTTAACCATGTAAACTTCCATGATATATATATATATTGAACAATGTTAAATTAATCCATAGCTGTGTTCCATGGTTTCCATTATGAAAACTTCTCAAGAGCCTTTAGGTATGAGAGGTTGATTCTTTTACTCCAGTCAAGAATGATGTATGACACTATCATGCTAACTACGAGGTACTATACATCACAGAAACTTGAACAAATCACATTTTTAAATAATATCTAGAGTCATAGACACGTCTGACTCTATTGGACAGACTCATAACTATAGTCCTCTTGTGCATCTCATAATAGTCAATGACAGTCCTCAAAGCAACCAACAAGAAGTCACAAAGTTAATAAATGGAATGTGGCCGGATGTCCACCTTAATAGTTAATCCAAAGCCAGACAATATCTTGCCCTCTCAAAGCACAATAAGTAACAAAAGGCTCAAAAAGGGGGAAATAAATAAGTTGTATGCCACTAAGTTGCACATCAAGTAGAATGAAATGCTCAATGGAGTACTTAAGTGCCTTGATTCTACGTTCTTCAACAGCTAGATTTTGCAAGAGGATTCCTCAAGGTCACATGGGCCTTATCAATTAGTATCAGGTTATCGACACCTTAGAGAGGGCTACTTAGGAAGGGTTTTGAGGAATAGCAGGCCAAGACGCCAAGGGTCACAAAGTACAGCCACCAGGACATCAGTTGTCCAATGGTGGTGCAGTGATGGGGACCAAGTCCCACATTAAGGCTCCGTTCGTTTGCGCTTATAATAAAATCTGCTCTGATTATAATCAGAGTATGATTATAATCAAAGTTGATTATCAGAGTATAGGTAATTGAGTGTGTTTAATTATAAAAAATCATGATTATAATTTGATCAGGAAAAAAGCGTAAACAAACATGCTTATTACGATTATAACCAAAGCAGATTATAATCAGAGCGCAAACGAACGGGGCCTAAATAGAATGGAATGCTAAGTGAAGACGTAGAATGGAATGCTAAGTGAAGACTCTAGTGCCTTGATTCTTCTCCTTCAATTTCTAGCTTTTGGGGGAGGATTCCCTAGTGTCAAATTGACTAGTGGAAGGCCGAGTGAAGTGTCTCAAAGTGCAGCCACCAGGACATTTGCTCTCCAAGGGCTGTGCAATGATGAGGACTGAGTCCCACATTGAGTAAAATGAAATCCTCAATGGAGCAGTGCAGCCTTATGGGTGTCGCTCTCCCGAGGTGGTGCTATGATGGGGGCTAAGTCCCACATCAAGTAGAATGGAATACTCAATTAAGTACGTGAATGCATTGATTTTCCCCATTCAAAAGATAGCTTTGGGTCTTATAATAACATAAATTACCCAAATATTAGTCACATGAAAATGTGGGTTTTAGAATGTGTTATATATGTGAAAGGAACTAAGACATAATCATTGTATATAAAAGAAAAAGAAACAGAAAATCTGTGAGCTAAACATTTTTGCTGTAACACAATAAAAAGGAAGTGTTAATCTTATCAACCAACCTTATTCTTGTCTCCCAAAACTTTCAGTTCTGCTTCAATTAACCTGTCAATAGACTTCTCCTGCCCATTATCATTAGAATCACCTGTTGGCACATCTGCTTGGCAGCATTGTTTCTTTGCTTGAGGCTCATCAGCTTTTTCTACTCCTGGAGCATGCCCATCGTTAACTTCATGAGGCTCTGATCCTTCAGCTGTTCCATTCCCAGGTCTGGCATTATCATCAATAAAATCATCTGATTTATTCTTCTTTTCCCCCTTTTCCTCTTCCCCCTCCTGCTCCTCCTCCTCACCACCATTATCATCATCATCACCACTACTAGAAGAGTCAGAATCTGAGAAAGTAATTTTTGTATTTAAAGGTTTATTGGATGACTCTTTAGCACTTGAATCTTCCCCATGAACTAGCTCTTCATAAAACTGCAAGATATCAAGTGGGATAGTACCATCAAACGAAATAGAACATGGATATATAAAACATTAAGAAATGAAAAACTGTTCAGACTTCAATTACACCACCCATTTTAAGAATGTAAATGTATAGACACCAGATCTTGAAAAACTATCAATAATCAATGCAGTTTGGTAATAATTTTTTTTATGAAAGAACAACTACAGTAAGATTGAAAACAAATTAAGCTCATTATTTTGAGTAAAAGGAGGAAAAATCCAGAAAAAAAAAATGGGCTGTTTGGTTCTCGTTTCAACATTGTTTTCCATTTAAAAATAAATGAATAAATTTGGCACAACATTTCTTCATTCACAGTTTTGTATTTTCTTTTTTTTTTTTTTGTGCCATAGGAAAGATACAGAATAGCTCAAACTTATTCTCCTTTTTTGAGTTCTGCTTTATCTCACAAAACTATGAAATAAAACTTTGAACCTTCAATTAATTAGACAATTTATCTTTTATTTTAGAAAATTTATAGACATTATATTATTTTTAAACATAAATATAATAAAATTATAATTTGAATGGAGAAAAGTCAGGCCTTTAGTTTAAGATTTTCAAATCAGAAATGAAACATTATCAGAACTGATGTAGGAATAAACTTTCCAATAGACTTTTGTTCCTCTGTTTGAATAAGCTTTTGTTTTAAGAACTAAGAAAAAAAAATAATAACAGGAACACAATAAAACGGGCCAACATACTCTACAATGTTCATTTGTTCACCTGCATAACTCCTAAGGTTCCTTTTCCTACATAACAGAACACTTCCTATCACAGTACAACATTGAAGGAAGCCAAACAAATTTTATGAAACCTCTTGAACAACTGGAAGGTTTATTGATCTCAAGATATTTTCCTTTCCAATATATTACAGCTTTTCAACGGGAAAAAAGAAGCCTAAATCAAGCCTAGCTTTATGAAAGAATACATCCAAACAAATGCTGGTCTGAAAATGAATACCTTACAAAAGGATAAAAGACACAAAATANTGTGGTGTACAAGAGTATAAAAATCTTTCATCTGAGATTTTAGAGACTATTCATAGGATTAATGTTGGAGGCTTGGTTTCACTTGCCGTGGAGGGGTTTTATGACAGGGATATTGACACCATGAAGTTTGCGGCGACCATGGAGAAATTCTTGGCCGGAGGGAGAGATGAAGAATTGGTGAAATTTGTAAGGGTGAGGAAGAAGAGAGAGAGAGAGAGAAAGTTCATAGAGAGAGAGAGAGAGAGAGAGAGAGAGAGGGGGGGGGGGGAAGAAAGTGAAGGGTGAAATTTTATTTATTGTCATGAAAGTTTTCTTTTTTTGCATCAAAGTCCTCTCATACAAATAGGGAGTTAAACGCAAAGAAATAATAGTTAGGGTCTTAAAATAGTATTTTAGCCAATATTTCCGTCAAATTTTGAACAAAATTATACCTCAGGACCTTTTTTTGTTAATAGAGCAAACCACAAGGACCCTGTCGGACACTTTTTAAACTATAGGGACCCTATCTGAAAATGGACCAAACCACAGGACCCTTTTGTGTAATTTACCCTTAATTTTATCTTTTATGTATTTTTATTTAATAAATTAACAATAAATTCAATTGTAATTTTTAATTTTGAATTAAAATTCAAATATTTTCTTCTAATAATTTTCCATTACATATTATTAAAAATTTATCGTTAATAAAATAAAAATAAAAGAGAAAATTTGACTGGAAGAAAATTTTAAAGACAANATAAAATTGAAAAAAATATAAATATTTAAAGAGAAAATTTGATAGTAAGCAAATTTTGAAGACAAAAAATGATAGGTCAAAGTGCACTTTTGGTTCCATAACTTTTTTTGTTGCACTTTTGGTTCCATATCTTTTTAAAAATTTGCAGATTTGGTCTCATATCACTTTTGGTCCGTATCTTTTGATCAAGTTGCAAAATTGGTCCCATATATTTGCAAAAAGTTTCACCACCAGTCCCGTCTGATAAGAAGATATGAGACCAATTTCGCACTTGACCCAAAAATATGGAACTAATTCTGCAACTTGACCAAGAGATATATGACCAATTCTGCAACATGATCCAAGATATGGGACCAAAAATGCAACACGGGACCAAATCTGCAATTTAATCAAAAAATATGGGACCAAAAGTGTAACAAAAAAAGTTATGAGACCAAATTAAAACTTTAACAAAAATTATAGGACCAAAAGTGTACGATATAATGGTTTGGATGCCAAAAATGCATTTTGGTCTATAATTTTAAATTTTAATAATATAAGAAAATTCCAAATAATATATTATTTTATTTTTTAATGATTTAAAATTATTTAATATTCATGATAGTTTCTAGAGCTGTCAAAGTGAGCGAACCCGACTCACCACGAGTTACGACTCACCCGGGTTGGCTCACGCGAGCCAGAATCCCTGGTGAGCTAGGATTTTGCCACTTGGTGAATTGGGTTGGCTCACTTAACCACTAACCTTTTTTTAAATTTTCAAGGTATATTTTTTCAACCTATTATTTTTTCTACGTACATTTTACTTACGGTTGATGCTGCATGATTTTAAAACAACATATTTACTATCAATTATGTTGTTCTATGCAATTAAAAGTCATCTCACCTATGGAACATATAAATATACCATCCAAATTTTGTTGAACATCAAATATAACATAAAAAATGTGAATGTGATATTGATGATGTTAGAAAACTATAGTAGGCTTTTGATAGAACACGAAAACAGAGTAGGCTTTGATAATGTGGTCACTGTCCTTAAGGAAATTAAGCCCCCACTATTTGTATGCTGTTGGGTGTTTATGGCAGATTTCCTCCAGGATTTACAAAGCCTGGTATTATAGCCAGCAAAACTATAATACTGAACACAAAACAGAGAAAGATAAGTTGGAGATGAGATCTCTTGGTTGATTTTCTGTTTGAGAGAAGAGATACTATTTATATAGGGAAAACTGAAGAGGTACAACCTTTCAAATTCCTACACTCATATCTTTTCATGTCCAACCTTAATGGTTGGTCATAACTTGTCATGATTCAACATTCATGACTTTTCAATAAACAATTACGACCATCCATATATGAAGAGTTATGACCCTTCACATATAAGCCATCTTCTCAACCGTTCAACTTATCCAATGTGAAACTTTAATTACTAACTATTTTCCAACAATCCCCTACTTAGTAATTTATTTAATTCAAGAATTTATGCATATAAGAGGTATCTTTCGATTTAAACCTACTACTTGTATAAATACATCAAGCTTTGCCAGAATTGATAGTTAGAAAGTAATTCTATTAAACTTCAATCCATAAAAGACAAAACGGATGTATAAATACACATAAACACTTAAATTAAATACAATGTGTTCAATGTAAACTTAGCACGTATACGACCTTNGTGTAAAGTTTGGGGACGAAGTTGACAGCAAAAAAAGTTTGGGGACGAAATTGACAGTTGGTGTTAAGTTTGGGGACAAAATTAATACTTTTGCCTGTATTATGTGATTAATTTTAGGGTAAGTTACACAAAAGGGCCCTGTGGTTTGATCCATTTTCAAATAAAGTCCTTGTGGTTTAAAAAGTGTCAGACATGGTCCATGTGGTTTGATTCAAAATTTGACGAAAATGTTGGCTAAAATACTATTTTAAGACCCTAACTATTATTTTTTTTTGCGTTTAACTCCCTATTTGTATGAGAGGACTTTGATGAAAAAAAAAAAAGAAAAATTTCATGACAATAAATGAAATTTTACCCTTCACTTTCTCTCCCCCTCTCTTGATGAATTGTCTATCTCTCCTTCCTCATTCTGATTTCGATTCCAATCCGGAACGCCGTGATCCATTTCATTTTGAGTCAATCTCTCCATCTTCGTATTATTCAATCTCTCTTTCCCTTCACTACTGACTACATATGGCAGCACGAACCCTTCACTATCTCTCTCTCTTCTACCCCAAAACCCTCCTGCGCTTAATTGTGTCTTCATATTGTTTGGGATTTCGGAGTCGGTTCTGCAGGCTGTTAAGAAGCGGATTTCGGAGTACCCAGATAGAGTCAAATCTGCTTGAAATCGTGTTTTCACCTGATGATGGTAATATAGGGTTTGGATTTGTAAATGCTTTGGAAATATTTACTGCTCCTTTAGGGTGTGTTTGGATTGAGGAGATTGGGGAGAAGGGGAGAGGAGGGGGGACTTGTTTGAGGAGAGAGATAATGAAGGAGGAGAGGAGGGGGGTGATGGAGGATGAGAGGGGATTTCAATTGTAGTACAAATTTGAAATACTCCAATATGAGGTATTTTAGAGGATTTTAGAACTCTCTATTTTTTTTTTCAACAATTTTTAATTTAAATAGTCATTATGGCCTTCAAACTATGAGGTTAGTTTCATTTTGGTCCTTTAGTTATTTTTTGTTCTGTTTTGGTCCTCAAATTATGGGATTATTTTGGTCTTCAAACTAATCTTTGTTTCTTTTGATTCTCAAACTATTTTTTGTTTTATTTTGGTCCTCAAACATTTTTTATTTTATTTTGGTCCTCAAACTATTTTTTATATTTATTTAGTCCTTAAACTATTTCTGATTCCATTTTGGTCCTCAAACAATTTTTTTATTTTGGACCCGCCTCGAAAATTTTGGCTCGGCCCAGGCTGACCTTGTCGGCAAAATTCGTCTCGGGCCAGCCCAGTCGAAAAAATTCGACTCGGACCGACCTAGTCGGAAAAATTCGACTCGGGACGACCCGGTCGGAAAAATTCGAGTCGGCCTGGCCCTGTCGAAAAAATTCAACTCGGGCTGGCCGGACGAAAAAACTTGTCTCAGGCTGACCCGGTCGAAAAAATTCGGCTCAGGCCATCGCGGTTGGAAAAATTGGGCTCAAGTTGGCCCGAACGAAAAATTGGGCTCGGGCCGACCTGGTCGAAAAGATTCGACTCAAGCCGGCCCGGTCGGAAAAATTTGGCTCAGCCCGGCCCGGTCGTAAAAATTAGGTTCAGGCCGACCAGGTCGGCAAAATTTAGCTCGCCCCGCCAGGTCAAATAAATACGGCTCGGCCCAGCCCGGTCGAAAAAATTCGGCTCTACCCAGCCCGGTTGGAAAAAATGGGTTCGGCCGGGTAGTAAAAATTAGGCTCGGTTAGAAAAAATTAACATATTTTTATTGATTTATTGATGTTTATTAAATAATTAATCTGATATTGCTTAATCTTTATATTAAAAAAAAGTAAGATATTTTTAATTTTCTAAGCAGTGTTAAAAGGGGGTAAAATAGTAATTTGATACTAATGTGATAACTTAATCCTCCAATATCCTTTACTTGAGTTTTTTGATAGTCCAAACAAGGGGGAGAGATTGTGAGAATTAATCCCCATTCTCTCCCCTTCCCTCCCCCTCCAATCTCCTCCCTCCCCTCCCCCTCCTTAAATCCAAACAAACCCTTAGACTTCATTGTTGATTATGGAGCTAGGTTGTGAGCTCTTGTGGTGTACAAGAGTATAAAAATTTTTCATCTGAGATTTTAGAGATTGTTCATAGGATTAATGTTGGAGGCTTGGTTTCACTTGCCGTGGAGGGGTTTTATGACAGGGATATTGACACCATGAAGGTTGCGGCGACCATGGAGAAATTCTTGGCTGGAGAGAGAAATGAAGAATTGGTGAAATTTGTAAGGGTGAGGAAGAAGAGAGAGAGAAAGTTCAAGGGGGGGGGGGGGGG
>QANZ01006964.1:25287-43729 GCA_003254925.1 Chamaecrista fasciculata
TATTAAAAATTTATCGTTAATAAAATAAAAATAAAAGAGAAAATTTGACTGGAAGAAAATTTTAAAGACAAAAATAAATGATATAATGGTTTCGATGCGAAAAATGCATTTTGTCTATAATTTTTAATTTTAAAAATATAAGAAAATTCCAAATAATATATTATTTTATTTAGTTTTAGAATGATTTAAAATTATTTAATATTCATGATAATTTCTCACTACTTTATATTCTTTTAGATATTTTTATATTATATTGTACTTTAATATATAATTTTTTTAAAAAAATAATAGTTAAGTATTTTTTTCTAAAATATTTTAAGAGTAACAATAATAAAGATATAAATATGTAATAATTAATTAATTTTATTACATCAGACGCATATTACATAAGCCCAATTTGTTCAAAAAAAAAAACATAAGCCCAAGATTTTAAAAATCAAATTAATTATTGAACCAATCGATACATCTATTAAATATTTCAATGGTTTAATCGAAGTTAAACTAAGATTAAGTTGATAAAATTAAACAAATTAAAAATAATATATTAGATGAAATACCACAGAGAAAAAGAATAAACAAATGGTTGATTCTGTTGGTAGCTTGGTGAACCATTCCATTGCCACCCTAGTGAATGTTGTGGTGAAGATCCTACTAGTATCATATGGTTATTGAAGTATTTATCCTCCTTATATGCTTCAAACTTGATTGGAATCTTGAAGAGGACGCTATACGTACACAAACATTATATGAGAAGCAAAGGGGCTCTAGTCTAAGTGGCTACACGATACGGACACGGATATACTGACATGTTAAATTCTTAAATTTACATGACACGACACGACATATATTTATACATAAAAATAATTAAAAATTCATAAATTTTGATGAAAAACTTTAGAATTATAATATATATTCATAATATATGTCATATGTGTTATTATTTTTTATTGTTTGTCATGTTAAATTTACAAAAAAATGATTTTATATTTTAAAATTTATGAATATATGGCGTGTGGATGTCGTACGGGTGTCGGACACAGACACGTATCTGACACGGCAATACGCCCTCAAAATGTATATGTTTCATAGCTAATTGGTGTTGAGGGCTGGCGATTGATCTTCAGTTAGTTGGGGTTTTAGTGGGATTAGGAGTCTAAGGGTGATGTGGGAACTACTATGTACGGGTATAGGGGATAATACTAATTATGGGGGTTAAAACCTAATAGGTGGCATGGGCGTTTTGGTTTGGGTTTTGGTTTTAGTTTTTGGCATCTTCGTTACCTTTTTGGTTCTTCTAAAAAGACCCCTTTGATCTCGAGGGTTGACAGTTAACCTTAGGGGTGAGCAAATGAGACCGCGAACCCGCAGGAACCAACCCAACTCGCAACCCACGAGCTGGGTTGGTTCGGGCTCACGGGTTGGGTTGAATAAAAAAGTTTCAGCCCGCATATGTGCGGATTGGGTTGCGGGCTCAAAGTTTGTAAACCCAACCCAACCCGCGAACCCGCATATATAAATATAATATTTTTTTCTAATAAATTAATTACTACATGTGTATACCTAAACCTAATTCTCATTTTCACTCTTCCTCACCACACAGCCGCAACACTCCATCTCTTCTCCACCTAGCCACTACTCTCTACTCTCATCCTTCTTCAAATCTTCAAGCTAGTTAGCCACCACTCACAACCACCACCACGAAATCGTGCCTCCTCCATCTCTCTCCTAGTTTCCACTCATTGTTGCAGCCCATCATTGCTGCCCGTTGTTGCTACCCATCGTTGCCGTTGATAACGCCGATTTCGACTTTCTCTCTTGGCGACACTGCATCTCCACGTCTAATCGTCAATCACCGACGTTTCTCTTCAGTTGCTAGTCGCCAATCTCCCAAATCCCACCATCACTCTTTCACAACCCCCTTTGGATATTTTCGAATACATACTCGAGCTTCTCTATCTCGTTTTCACTTTTCAGATCCTATTTTAATGTTTGGCCGAGAATCTCGATCTGGAATTTTGTGGATTTCATAATGTAGTATTGTTCAGGGTGTTCTTTCAGTAGAAGGGAAGAAGAAGATGAAGAGGGAAATGGCTAGCTGGATCTGAGAAATTGAAGCTTTTTGTTATCTAAATTATGAAGATTTAGTGCAAATGGATCTGTATTGAAAGTATTTTATGTCAAGATTTCAGTTTCAAAAAAATCTGAAAATATTGGGGATAGTTTTTCAAGCATCAATTTTTTTTTTAAAAAAAAGAGTGAACCGTGGGTTGACCCAACCCAACCCGCGGGGTTGGTTTGGGATGAATTTTTAAAATTGTAAAAACCAACCCAACCCAACCCGCAGATTGATGTGCGGGTTGGGCTGGAAATTTCCCCCGGCCCGCCCCAACCCAGCCTGTGCTCAGCCCTAGTTAACCTCCAAGTGTTTCTTCATCTTCTGTTTCTCCTCTTTTAGATGATTCAATTTGGGCTGTTGTAATGGAGATAATCCCTCAGAAGGAGTACTCCCAACTTTAGTGCTGGCTTGACATAGGGGAGAAATCTAAATTACAACTAAGCAGAGACCTCAAAGAAGGATCTTGGTTCCCTGAAGGTGTTCTTGATCATTGGTGAGATGGCTCAAAAGTCAAAATTACCTGCTTGCAACATTGAACTTTGTTAGATTCCAAGGAGGGAATTACTTTTTGGAGACTCATTCAAACTTCAGAGAGTAGGACGAGATTGCCTAATGTGAGTCATCTTAACAGTTTATTGGGCATATTATTGAAAAATCGATCGGAATTCTCAAAAACTTGTTTTGACGTATGCGCTAATTATAAATAACCTGTCGCTTAATCTAATGGTTCCTCACTTAATCTCTTAATCAAGTGAGAGTTTGAATCTCACATTTGGATATAGAAAATATTCTATCATTATCATTTATCTTTAAATGAAGTAATTAGTCATTGCTCCCGATAATGGACACATTGGCTTAGACAAAAACAGATACAAGGCAGAAAAGGGAATAAAAAAAATTTGAAAAAAAGGGCGAGAGAAAGAAAGAATAAGCCATAAGGAAACTTTTGAACCCGAGAGATCAGCATATAAAATGTCAAGTAAAAAAATCCTCTAAATCAACTAGCACACTACGGTTCAACCAGAGCCTTCTAATTATTGGCATGGATCCTCTGAGGGTAGAGTAGGAGGGCAAGCATGTTGACCACAGTCACACCTAACTTATATGTACCATTTTTAAACAAAAAAAGAACAGGAATATTGCAATAGCATTGTAATTGTATGACTTTGATTCCAAATCTCGGATACATCAGGATTCAGGATCCGCATTTACATTTTCTTTAATTTCTCCCAACAGGACGCGTCAAGCCAAGGTCGAAATACTCCTTCCTGGGTCACATTCTACAATTTATGCATAAACAATGACAATAAGCAACAAATAACTGTCAATAAATTCCCACGTTACACAAGTTTATGAATTGATACACTAAATAGTCAACAAAATGATAATGCTCATTTCATGGACAGTATTAGCAGAAACAGAGAAAGTAATGCTCATTTCAAAGACAAATGATGGTAAAGTTAGAGGTTCTGTCAGTATAAACTGCCCAATTGTACCCAATTTATAGATTTTGCAGTCATGACCTAGGAGGAGATTCCAAAAGTAAGAATATAACTTAGAGAACTGTTAGGATTAGGTCTTCTATCTCTTCCTATAGTGTAGAAGGCAGACCTAATACCTGCACCAATTTTTTTTGTATTGTTTCTCTCTATTATTCAGTAAGATATGCGGCTACTAGTCAACTTGACATAATCAATAAAGAGTATTCCTAAATTAAGAAAATGTTTTTTATAATTATTGATAAACAATTAATTATCCATATCATTGAACATATCACTCCTAATATTATTTTTCCATTTGTCATTATTCTCCCACGGTTGGAGAAAACTTGACCTTCAGTTTTAAGTGACTGAAGCAAGATGAAAGTCTATCTTAAGGCTTTAGATTGGACATTGTTTATGTATAGTGATAGAAGAAATTATAACAAAAGAACCCTCGGACTCCTACAACAAACTCTACATGGCTTAGCATTTTAGTTAGTTGAACATAATTCATAAACTCAAACTTATGCAACTTGGGGCCTAACTTCCCCAACCTTACAATTTCCAAATTAGCTTAACGTTCAATGCTTGCAAGATCATGTTTCATCTCTCATAGACTAACTTTTCTTTATAATGTTTTTCAAAATCTCCATCTTTCTCATTCTTCGAACTTTACTTCCAAATATGCTTCAAAAACTACCACCACAATGTTGCTATCATTGAAAATATCAGATGAGTGATCTAAGGGTTCTCTAATCAGGACATCATTAGGACCTTCTCTGATAGCTTCCTCTAATGCCTTATGATCTTGAGGGTATTTTTCTTGTTCAACTACCGAAGGAAGTTGAGCATAATTTTGACAGTGGGAAGAGCAGTAATAAAATCTTTGACAAAAAAGAAGCCAGGACAATCTACATAAAAATCTGTTTGACAATAATAGGAGGAACCTTGATAATCTTTAATTTGTTGACCCAACAATACAATAGCTTTCATGATTTCCTCAAGATGATCATCTGTATATTCTCTATGACTCTATCTTTCTTATGCCCTATCAAAAGATTGTCCAGGCTCTTTTAGATATTTTCAGTATATAGTCCATGTCATTGGTAATTTTGAGAGCCAAAAATACTGAGGTGGAATACAAGGGTGACAAAGCTAGAAGACTTGGTCCAGAAACAAATTTTTGCAGTAAAACACATACATGCATGTGCTATATTTACCAACAAAATGCTATACTGCTATAGAAATTCCACTATCCAGTAGAGACTAGGCTGATACAGAGATTAACAGCAGAAACATACAAATGAACACCTAAAGACTAAGAACACTCACAGATCAAGTATGATCACAACAGCATAAGAACAACACATAAAAAGATAATCTGGCATTTGAAAGGCCAGTGCTCTCCCTTTCAAATTTCCCTGATATTTTCCCTCCTTCTCCTAACCTCAGACAAACTATATATACCCACTCAACCAGCCAGCACTCAGCCACAAACCATGTCAAAATCTGTTACCCAGCTGTGCTCCTCCCCTTTTCATGTTATCCAGCATCTCACTTTCATTCTACTTCCTCCTCTCAACGAGTGAAGGATTTATATATATATATATATATATATATATATGTAGCCCACCAAAAAGGAAACCCAACAAAAGTTCAAATCAAATGAAGGTAAGAACTCCTAAAAATTGTTGAAATCATTAATTGTACAAATGGCATCATTACCTAGGATATCTGTTAGCTTCTCTATTCCTTCTAGCAAAAAGTTTTCCAAAGTTTTCCACAAGAGGTGTAACAGATCCCTGATTTAAGAGTTTCCTTCTACTGGCTATTGGTGATCTCCTATAGTTGATAAAATTCTTTTGCTTTAGGCATTTTAAAATCACATTGATCTGAACCTTTATAACTTATTATGTGAACTAATTTTCTTCTCTCTATCTTTTGAATAAGCCTTCAATAAATTATACTTAATTATTCGGGGGGAAAAAATTTAAATGGAATATGATGAAGCCTTTAAAAAGTCTTCTGGCTTATTTTTCATTTGATACTTCTGGAAAAGCTTCTGTTTAAAGAATATTTCTGAAGACAGATTACTTTTAAATAGCTTTCCTTCTGATTAATTTATGAAAAAGATTCTGTATGATCCATGTTGATTATTTTGAAGAGTATTTTCCAGAGAAAAAGATAAACAGAAAGATAAGATTTTAACCAAGTCTTGAACAATAAGTTGTGAAGTTCTATTCTTGTTTTGAAGAATCATTATCAAACAAATTGCCCAATTTCCTGCCTAATTATTTGCCTAAAAAACATAATTTAAAATAACACTTTCAAACTTGCGCCACCAAATTTAAACCTCCCATCCCCTTCTCTCTTCTAGGGCATTTTTTCTGGACTAACACAAAAGGTAAGGGTTTTGACGGGGAATGTGATGTAGAACCAATAGGAGAAAGGAGGGGGGAGCATAGTAAACAGAGAAAGATAAGAGAGGCAAAACAGATTCATTTTATTCACTCTCATAACTGAATTAAAATTCCAGTGCCCATGGATCCCCAATATTAAGTCTTAATAGAAGCCATGACCTTTGCATATTTTCCCGCCTATGATCTAACATAGGTCTTCCATTCTCATTCATCTTCCCGTCCTCAAGGTTTAAAACTATAAAAGGAAACTGCTCTCTTTCTAATGTCTCTTCTTCCCTTTACCTTGTTTCCACCGTCCAATCATAGAATCAACTTGAAGACAAACAAAGCCACCATCTCAAAGTAAATCATAAGCAATTAAATAAGGTTTGTTCATTCCCACATCAGTTTAGTTGACAATTTAGATAATAATTAGCATACTTTCTAAATGAAAAAGCAATGCATATTTTATACAAGTAAAAGATTCAAAACAAGAAATTCAGTGCACATGAAATTATTAATTTTTACCTCCATCCAGTAAAAAAATCCGCGCAATAGAAACAGCACCCTATGCGGTTCCTTGACTTCATCAATTGTTCTTGCTAGATCTAAAAAATTCAGATTTTTTCTTTTAATTTAGAGAACAATTAACACATCTGCATCATGTTATATCAGCATTATATTCAGCAAATGAGACACTACGGAATTATTTATAATAAAGTACATGAACTTTGCATCAGTTACATCTACACCAAGTATACTGAAGCATTTCACTTTTCTGTCTTTTTTAATCTATTTTATATTAATGTGTGCAATAAAAATCACAGAATGCAGGGGACCGGGGTCATATACCTGCAATGTTGAGTCATTTTTTAAAAAATTTAACTAATTAATTAGTTCACATGGAATCCATGAAATATTAGCTCATCCACAGAGAATAACTCATACTCCATGCTACCAATATAAATAAAATGAAAAAGAGGATTACTGAAACTTACCACTGTACAAATCAAGATATGATTTGGTAACACCACTGATAGGACATGATTTTATCCCATGACGTGTTTCTCTATGACGCTCCTTTGGCCTTTGGTGAGTTGCTTTCTGCAGAAGTGTATCATATTCATTTTGGTCATAAGGCCTTTCAAGTTTTTCCATTAAACCCTTTCTATAAGAAGAATCAAAAGCATAAAATGCCATGCTGTCTTTATGATTCCTTACATCTGCAGGACACTAAACACACCAAGACATATTAGAAAGAAATATTGATTTAAAACTGTTTCTAAAACTTTTTCAATTTGTGCATATGTGTGCAAGAATAGTCCAAATTACAAATAAAAAGTTATCACTGTCCAGGTACAAGACACTTACAGATGAATCATAACGTTTTGAAGAAATGAATGGGCTGTTTTCATCATCATATTGATTAGGTTCCAGAATAATTAGCTCTGAATCAGAAGAACTTTGGTCATTTTGTTCCTCATATGCCACTTTGACACCCTTTTTCGGCATATACACTAAACTATCACCAACTCTTTCAACGTGATTCAGGAATAGTTGGTAATCTTCATCCACAATATCACTCAACACTTCACTATTGCATTTGTGCTTGGATGAATGACAATCATCTGAACTCTGTCTTCTGTTAGGGGGTTCAGATTCTTGACTGGTAACTTGTAAATTCTGCCCAACAATTAAGCTATTTTCTTCGAATGCACTCGCCACATTTTTTGTTGTGGCAGCCCTTTCTGGTGTATACACCAAACAGTCACCTTCTATCCTTGATGAACTCAGGAACAATTGGTAATCTTCATCCACACTATCACACAGCACTTCACTGTTGCTCAAATCATCCAATTTTCTTTCTTCTCGACCTTCGTACTTTACAAGAAAGAGCTGGTTATCAACAAAGACTTCATATGCATATGAGTTCCCATTTACCCTCAAATTTTCAAAGAACATTTTATACTGAGGATCCCAATCATCACTTATATCATAATGGCTTGTGATATCATCAACATCAAAATCATCAACATTATTATCCATGAAAACATCACTATCATCATTATGGCTTGTGATATCATCAACATCAAAATCATCGACATTATTATCCATGAAAACATCACTATGAACAATTAAATTATCTAAAAAGAATTTGTAATCCTCATCCACTACTTCCTCAGCCATACGACCACTATTCTCCAAAGTGTTCAGGACTGCATTGCCACAATTACCAACATTAGTCCTTGTAGCATGGACTACCATCTTATTAGCAATGCTCCTTCTCTTCAGTCGCCTCCTCAATCTTTCATCATACTCAATACCTTCCATCTGATGAGGACAGCGAGGGTTAATCTTAATTTTACCAGAAGAATCACGACTTTCTTTGAAGGCGACGGCTCTCTGAAAAGTGTAAACATCACAAAATACCAATAAATAATAAGCAAAATTCATATCGCTTTGAAAACCCAAAAAAAAAAAGAGCCAACATTCGAAGATTTAAATCAACACCACAGATTTAAAAAAAGAAAGACGAAGAAGAAGCTATTTCATTGAGTTCAAGTGACGTTATTAGAAAAGAAAAAAAAAACAAAACAAGCAAAGAAGGAAAGGAACACACGAGGGTCTGCATTTTTGGGCGAGGAATTTGTATAGTCTTTTCCATTTTTGGGCGAGGAATTTGTATAATTTTCTTTTTTTAGGCCCAAGGAATTTATGTAGTTGAGATGGGGTTGAAATTAATAATGGAGATTTTTTTTTTTGGCAACAAACAAAGGTGGTAATGAGTAGACACATCGTGGATACATACATTACATTTTTTTTATTATAAATATATTACATTTTTAAAATGATATAATACGAGATAATATATATTTTGTTGTAAACCAAATAGAAAATGTGAAGAAGAAAAATAAAGAGAGAAAAGAGATATACAAATTAGTCCTTCAAAAACTTAGTTCTTCAAGAACTATTCTATATGATTTATGGATGTAGTTCTTCAAGAACTCATCCTCCCATCATCTTGTTATTATTATTACTCACACTAACATGTGTACAAAGTAAAGCCTCCCTTATATAACAGAACACTTCCTATCACAGTACAACATTGAAGGAAGCCAAACAAATTTTATGAAACCTCTTGAACAACTGGCAGGTTTATTGATCTCAAGATATTTTCCTTTCCAATATATTACAGCTTTTCAACAGGAAAAAAGAAGCCTAAATCAAGCCTAGCTTTATGAAAGAATACATCCAAACAAATGCTGGTCTGAAAATGAATACCTTACAAAAGGATAAAAGACACAAAATATTTAGAAATGAAACACAGCTTGTGGAACAAATAATAAAAGAGTGCCATCACATTCAAAATTGTTAAAGAACAGCTAGGCGGGGGAAAACTAAACTCCATCCCTTTGTGATTTGCTCAGTATCAAACATTCACCTCCAATATTAATTTTTCACCCTTAGTCCAAAGATGATTATAACATGACCCTTTCAAATACGAAAGCAAAATACTTTCATTCAAATGAAACCAACCATTCAAGACATAACAAAGTTGGGGCATGAAAATCAATCTCGCTTAACAAATTTCAACGAATTGGATTAGCATATGAAGAGAAAATACCGAGTCAATAATATTAAGAGCTTCCCGCGAGGCTTGATGTTCCCTACCCCCATCACAAGTGATGAAAAACCCTTGTACGCCAGGACGCAATGGATACGAACCCTTCTTCTTTACCGGTTTCTGAAACAGAGAAAACAGGTTTAAATAAATTTACAAACAACAAAGAGGAAACGCGCTAACAAAAGTAGAAGATAACGAAAAAAAGTAGGCGAAGAAGAGAGACATTATGAGGAAGATAGCGTTTTCGCTTGTTGCCCTTGGTGGCGGGATCCATAGTAGAAACTGGAGAAGTTAGCAAAACTTGAAGTTTGAAACCGCTTCAACACAATTAGCTATAGTCTATAGACAATGGTAGTGGACTAGTGAGTGACCTATTTTTCCGTATATAATTTTGACAAGAGCAATCTTTTCTCTTCGTCAATTTTTAATTTTCTCTCTAATTTTTTTTTTGTGAGAAAAACTAAAAAAACGAAATGTAAAAAAATTTATCGTTCAATTTTATTTTAAAAATTTTATATTGTAATTAATTTTATCTTTTATGTATTTTTATTTAATAAATTAACGATAAATTTATTTTGAAAATTTTATATTGTGATTAATTTTGTTTTTAATGTATTTTTATTTAATAAACTTAATTATTATTCTTAATTTTGAATTAAAATTCAAATATTTTCTTCTAATAATTTTAGATTATATATTATTAAAAAAAATTGAAGAAAATATAAATATTTAAATAGAAAATTTGACAGTAAACAAATTTTGAAGACAAAAAAAATGATAGGTCAAAGTGCACTTTTGGTCCCATAACTTTTTTTTGTTGCACTTTTGGTTCCATATCTTTTTAAAAAGTTGCAGACTTGGTCTCGTATCACTTTTGGTCCGTATCTTTTGAGCAAGTTGCAAAATTGGTCCCATATATTTGCAAAAAGTTTCACCACCAGCCCCGTCTGATAAGAAGATATGAGACCAATTCTACACTTGACCCAAAAATATGGAACTAATTTTGCAACTTGACCAAGAGATATATGACCAATTCTGCAACATGATCCAAGATATGGGACCAAAAATGCAACACGGGACCAAATCTGCAATTTAAGCAAAAAATATGGGAGCAAAAGTGTAACAAAAAAAGTTATGAGACCAAATTGAAACTTTAACAAAAATTATAGGACCAAAAGTGCACTTTGGCCAAAATGATATAATGGTTTGGATGCAAAAAATGCATTTTTGTCTATAATTTTAAATTTTAATAATATAAGAAAATTCTAAATAATATATTATTTTATTTTTTAATGATTTAAAATTATTTAATATTCATGATAGTTTCTAAAGCTGTCAAAGTGAGCGAACCCGACTCACCACGGGTTACGGCTCACCTGGGTTGGCTCACGCGAGCCAGAATCCTTGGTGAGCTAGGATTTTGCCGCCTGGTACCCACTAACCTTTTTTTAAATTTTCAAGGTATATTTTTTCAATCTATTATTTTTTTCTACGTACATTTTACTTACTGCTGATGCTGCATGATTATAAAACAACATATTTACTATCAATTATGTTGTTCTATGCAATTAAAAGTCATCTCACCTATGGAACATATAAATATACCATCCAAATTTTGTTGAACATCAAATATAACATAAAAAATGTGAATGTGATATTGATGATGTTAGAAAACTATAGTAGGCTTTTGATAGAACACGAAAACAGAGTAGGCTTTGATAGTGTGGTCACTGTCCTTAAGGAAATTAAGCCCCCACTATTTGTATGCTGTTGGGTGTTTATGGCAGATTTCCTCCAAGATTTACAAAGTCTGGTATTATTGCCAGCAAAACTATAATACCTTTTGAACACAAAACAGAGAAAGATAAGTTGGAGATAGATCTCTTGGTTGATTTTCTGTTTGAGAGAAGAGATACTATTTATAGAGGGAAAACTGAAGAAGTACAACCTTTCAAATTCCTACACTCATATCTTTTCATGTCCAACCTTAATGGTTGGTCATAACTTGTCATGATTCAACATTCATGACTTTTCAATAAACAATTACGACCATCCATATATGAAGAGTTATGACCCTTCACATATGAGTCATCTTCTCAACCGTTCAACTTTTCCAATGTGAAACTTTAATTACTAACTATTTTCCAACAATCCCCTACTTAGTTAGTAATTTATTTAATTCAAGAATTTATGCATATAGGAGGTATCTTTCGATTTAAACCTACTACTTGAATAAATACATCAAGCTTTGCCAGAATTGATAGTTAGAAAGTAATTCTATTAAACTTCAATCCATAAAAAACAAAACGGATGTATAAATACACATAAACACTTAAATTAAATACAATGTGTTCAATGTAAACTTAGCACGTATATGACCTTGTGCTCCTTCTTGTTTCATAAACACTGACAAAGTTTTATTTCCAAACTTTGGTTGAAGAGGCACCACTTCATTTTTTTACATAGGTGAAGTTTTTAATCAAGTCCTTTGTTTGAACTAACTTTAGTTCTTATTCCGAACTCTGTTACGTCATTAAGAGTATTAAAAATGCTCACCCTCTGGTACATAAGTACTTTTAAAAAAAAAATTCTAGTACTTGATCTCCATCAATAAATATAACTTTTTGTTACCTTTTAAACTTTTAGAATTGCATAGCAATAAGAAAAGTAAAGTTTCCATTATGAGTGATATTTTAAAAAACTCCTTGAAACCCATGACTCTACTAGTATTATTAATTGAATCTCTCGAGAGCCTTTTTAGTCAATGGGTCAACAAGATTATTATTATTGTTTTAGACCTTACATAAACAACTTATCATTCCATCCGAAAGCTGTTGTTTTATGTATTCATATTATGTAAACAATATGTTTGGACTTTCCATTGTAAAGTGCTATAGTCATTGATGTCCGACTATCACAGTACAAAAGAATAATTGACAATACTTTTCATTTTCTTATTCCACATAGACTATTGTCATAGTCCCATGTGTCACTAATTCTCTTATACAGGCATGCCTCAACCTTTTCATCGACAAATAAATTTCATCGACAAACTGAAATTTCTATCATTCATGATTATACAAAAAATCAGCCCATATACATATACATCACGTCAAACTGAAATTTGATGAAAAATTATTTCTTCTTTCTTACAAATAAACTAAATCCCTCCCATTATTTTTTCTTTCTTACATTTTGGTTCTATTATAGAGAAAAAGGTTCTTGATACAAAAAATTTAAATTTTTAGAAGTTAAAAATCAATTTTATCTTTTTTTAATAGAAAAATAGATGGAAAACGTTAGAGGGACCAACTTTGCCAAGTTTTGCATAACTGGGAAACCAATATATAATGAAAAATAACTGGGGGACCAATTTGGAACACTGAGCTGGGGACCAAAATAAGACTTTGGCCTTTTAATTTTCTCTCTACTTTTTTCTAGAAAAACTAAAAAAAGAAATGTAAAAAAATTTATTGTTCAATTTTATTTTAAAAATTTTATATTGTGGGCAAAAATACCCATTTCGTCCCCAAACTTTACACCTGCTGTCAATTTCGTTCCCAAACTTTACACATGTTGTCAATTTCGTCCCTAATCTTTCACATTTTGGTCAATTTTATCCTTTGCTCTTACTTTAGCCAAATATTAACAAGATCTATGTGACTAACGATATATAATATAAAATTGATAGAAAACGAAACTCAAATCCTACCTTAGATTCAAAAACAGGATGCAGTCTATCTTTAATTTATTAAAAGAAGTTAGTCAAAAGATAAAATTGACCAAAATGTGAAAGATCGGGGACGAAATTGACAGTTGATGTAAAGTTTGAGGACGAAACTGACAACAGAAAAAGATTGGGGATGAAATTGACAGTTGGTGTAAAGTTTGGGGACGAAGTTGACAGCAAAAAAAGTTTGGGGACGAAATTGACAGTTGGTGTAAAGTTTGGGGACAAAATTAATACTTTTGCCTGTATTATGTGATTAATTTTAGGGTAAGTTACATAAAAGGGCCCTGTGGTTTGATCCATTTTCAAATAAAGTCCTTGTGGTTTAAAAAGTGTCAGACATGGTCCATGTGGTTTGATTCAAAATTTGACGGAAATGTTGGCTAAAATACTATTTTAAGACCCTAACTATTATTTTTTTTTGCGTTTAACTCCCTATTTGTATGAGAGGACTTTGATGAAAAAAAAAAATTTCATGACAATAAATGAAATTTTACCCTTCACTTTCTCTCCCCCTCTCTCGAGGAATTGTCTATCTCTCCTTCCTCATTCCGATTTCGATTTCGATCCGGAACGCCGTGATCCATTTCATTTTGAGTCAATCTCTCCATCTTCGTATTATTCAATCTCTCTCTCCCTTCATTACCGACTACATATGGCAGCACGAACCCTTCACTATCTCTCTCTCTTCTACCCCAAAACCCTCCTGCGCTTAATCGCGTCTTCATTCGTCGCGGAGATCTTCATATTGTTAGGGATTTCGGAGTCGGTTCTGCAGGTTGTTAAGAAGCGGATTTCGGAGTACCCAGATAGAGTCAAATCTGCTTGAAATCGTGTTTTCACCTAATGATGGTAATATAGGGTTTGGATTTGTAAATGCTTTGGAAATATTTTGGTGCAAACCCACAAGGGAAAATCCCACGAACCCACCACCAAGTTGAAATATACAACCCCAAGAAAGCTAAACAAAGGCCTAGATGATCACACTTGAACCCTTGCACTCGAACGAACAAAGACCCGAAGTGTTGGAAGACGCCACAAGGATGATCAAGCCTTGATAAGTCTATAAGTTCAATGAAGAACCCTAGAGAGAACACACTCTCACAAGTTGGATAAACCTAACTCACAATATTATAAACTCAAAATCTCAAATCTGCATTACAAAAGGTCTTAAAGGAGTATTTATACTCTAAGTTGAAAGAAACTCTAATGGGTCATGAAACACTAAACCCAACTAATAAAAACCCTAATGGACTTTTAAACATGAAGCCCAACTAATTAAAATAATAATGCTGATTTAAATTATTTTAAAATACTAATGGACTTCAAATACATTAGCCCAAACTTAATAAAATTCGCACAAAATTGAAACCCAAAATACATGCATCAAATTAAGCCCAAAATATGATTATTTAGGCCCAAATGAGTCTTCATATGTGTAGGTCTTGATCCAAGCCCTTTAAATTCACGCCTTTGAGCCCAAATAATGTTGTCAACCTCATCTTTCAACCCATATTGTGCAAGTGACGTTTTCAACATCATTGGATGGAAAATTTGATATTTTCTTTTTGACCAAGCCTCTTGAATTTGCTCCTCTAAAGCCTCCTTGATCCATATAGCTCCCAATGTTGTGATTAGCCCATTTGGAATTTGCAATGAACCTTTGGCTATGTGTTTTGCATCATCCCCTCTCTCTTCAAAAGCATTTGACTCCAAATGTTTGAAATATGTCCTTTGCTTATTATTTCGCATCATTCCCTCTTTCCTCAAGAAGATTCGTCCTCGAATCTTACCTGCATTCAAGAGACATAAATTAGCAACTTCACAATTAGCTATCAAAAAAGAATTTCACCTTGAAGGCTAATCTTGTAAGCATCGCCTTTAAATCTTCTTGATCTTTCNAAAATTTGACTGGAAGAAAATTTTAAAGACAAAAATAAATGATATAATGGTTTCGATGCGAAAAATGCATTTTGTCTATAATTTTTAATTTTAAAAATATAAGAAAATTCCAAATAATATATTATTTTATTTAGTTTTAGAATGATTTAAAATTATTTAATATTCATGATAATTTCTCACTACTTTATATTCTTTTAGATATTTTTATATTATATTGTACTTTAATATATAATTTTTTTAAAAAAATAATAGTTAAGTATTTTTTTCTAAAATATTTTAAGAGTAACAATAATAAAGATATAAATATGTAATAATTAATTAATTTTATTACATCAGACGTATATTACATAAGCCCAAGATTTTAAAAATCAAATTAATTTTTGAACCAATCGATACATCTATTCAATATTTCAATGGTCTAATCGAAGTTAAACTAAGATTAAGTTGATAAAATTAAACAAATTAAAAATAATATATTAGATGAAATACCGCAGAGAGAAAGAATAAACAAATGGTTGATTCTGTTGGTAGCTTGGTGAACCATTCCATTGCCACCCTAGTGAATGTTGTGGTGAAGATCCTACTAGTATCATATGGTTATTGAAGTCTTTATCCTCCTTATATGCTTCAAACTTGATTGGAATCTTGAAGAGGACGGTATACGCACACAAACATTATATGAGAAGCAAAGGGGCTCTAGTCTAAGTGGCTATCAACAATGGACGCTGACGGGACACGATACGGACACGGATATACTGACATGTTAAATTCTTAAATTAACATGACACGACATGACATATATTTATATATGAAAATAATTAAAAATTCATAAATTTTAATGAAAACTTTAGAATTATAATATATAATCATAATATATGTCATATGTGTTATTATTTTTTATTGTTTGTCATGTTAAAATAACAAAAAAATGATTTTATATTTTAAAATTTATGAATATATGGCGTGTGGATGTCGTACGGGTGTCGGACACAGACACGTATCTGACACGGCAATACGCCCTCAAAATGTATATGTTTCATAGCTAATTGGTGTTGAGGGCTGGCGATTGATCTTCAGTTAGTTGGGGTTTTAGTGGGATTAGGAGTCTAAGGGTGATGTGGGAACTACTATGTACGGGTATAGGGGATAATACTAATTATGGGGGTTAAAACCTAATAGGTGGCATGGGCGTTTTGGTTTGGGTTTTGGTTTTAGTTTTTGGCATCTTCGTTACCTTTTTGGTTCTTCTAAAAAGACCCCTTTGATCTCGAGGGTTGACAGTTAACCTCCAAATGTTTCTTCATCTTCTGTTTCTCCTCTTTTAGATGATTCAGTTTGGGCTGTTGTAATGGAGATAATCCCTCAGAAGGAGTACTCCCAACTTTAGTGCTGGCTTGACATAGGGGAGAAATCTAAATTACAACTAAGCAGAGACCTCAAAGAAGGATCTTGGTTCCCTCTGAAGGTGTTCTTGATCATTGGTGAGATGGCTCAAAAGTCAAAATTACCTGCTTGCAACATTGAACTTTGTTAGATTCCAAGGAGGGAATTACTTTTTGGAGACTCATTCAAACTTCAGAGAGTAGGACGAGATTGCCTAATGTGAGTCATCTTAACAGTTTATTGGGCATATTATTGAAAAATCGATCGGAATTCTCAAAAACTTGTTTTGACGTATGCGCTAATTATAAATAACCTGTCGCTTAATCTAATGGTTCCTCACTTAATCTCTTAATCAAGTGAGAGTTTGAATCTCACATTTGGATATAGAAAATATTCTATCATTATCATTTATCTTTAAATGAAGTAATTAGTCATTGCTCCCGATAATGGACACATTGGCTTAGACAAAAACAGATACAAGGCAGAAAAGGGAATAAAAAAAATTTGAAAAAAAGGGCGAGAGAAAGAAAGAATAAGCCATAAGGAAACTTTTGAACCCGAGAGATCAGCATATAAAATGTCAAGTAAAAAAATCCTCTAAATCAACTAGCACACTACGGTTCAACCAGAGCCTTCTAATTATTGGCATGGATCCTCTGAGGGTAGAGTAGGAGGGCAAGCATGTTGACCACAGTCACACCTAACTTGTATATACCATTTTTAAACTAAAAAAAAAAAAACAGGAATATTGCAATAGCATTGTAATTGTATGACTTTGATTCCAAATCTTGGATACATCAGGATTCAGGATCAGCATTTACATTTTCTTTAATTTCTCCCAACAGGACGCGTCAAGCCAAGGTCGAAATCCTCCTTCCTGGGTCACATTCTACAATTTATGCATAAACAATGACAATAAGCAACAAATAACTGTCGATAAATTCCCACGTTACACAAGTTTATGAATTGATACACTAAATAGTCAACAAAATGATACTGCTCATTTCATGGACAGTATTAGCAGAAACAGAGAAAGTAATGCTCATTTCAAAGACAAATGATGGTAAAGTTAGAGGTTCTGTCAGTATAAACTGCCCAATTGTACCCAATTTATAGATTTTGCAGTCATGACCTAGGAGGAGATTCCAAAAGTAAGAATATAACTAAGAGAACTGCTAGGATTAGGTCTTCTATCTCTTCCTATAGTGTAGAAGGCAGACCTAATACCTGCACCAATTTTTTTGTATTGTTTCTCTCTTATTCAATAAGATATGCGGCTACTAGTCAACTTGACATAATCAATAAAGAGTATTCCTAAATTAAGAAAATATTTTTATAATTATTGATTACTAATTAATTATCCATATCATTGAACATACGACTCCTAATATTACTTTTCCATTTGTCATTATTCTCCCACAGTTGGAGAAAACTTGACCTTTAGTTTTAAGTGACTGAAGCAAGATGAAAGTGTTGGGAAATCACAGAGGGAGCGCAGCGGAAAAATTAAAATAAAAAAACTTGATAAAACTTAATAATAGGCTAACTCTGTGATTCCTTCCAGGATCCACTAACTATGTTTATACTAAGTAAGAAAAGATGTTTACCTAGTTTCAATCGGTGACTTATCGTGTTCGCGAATTTGAGAAGTCCACTGAGTGTCCTTCCTCTACCGGTGATCCACACGAGCAGTTTGGCAGATGCCTAGGTGCTAGCCTCCTTCACTTCTTCCCAAGTGAATATAGGAACTCTATCTATGATTCTTGAATAATCAAGAAGTGTTCTTGATTATCAAGATTGATTGGG